>QMIH01000988.1:0-17339 GCA_003987875.1 Clarias batrachus
TACTTTAGGTATCCACTGTAATTACGGAGCAATTGGGTGTGTGTTTTGTGCTTCGTTCACTAAAGTTTGTTTGTTTCATTGCCAGTCTTGAGTCTGCCTCATTATTTTTTCATGTAATTAGTGACGGTAGTGTTTATATTTCTATCCTTATTATTTTTTTMTTATGTCGGTTTCCTATCTCCCCTAGACACATAGAGCTAACCTAACATCTGCATAGGGAACCGTAACAACGAGTCAAAGCACTCGTATATCAAAGCGAATTTCCCTATAAGAAATAATATAAACTCATGATTCGTCCCAAAAATATTAATATAAAAATAATTAATACAAATTTTAAAGCTGCATTTTAAAAATAATACCTTTAAAAATAATCGTGGCTGAAGTAAGACAACAAAGGAGTGGGGGTGTTAGCTACTGTGTAGGACGACTTTCACACACATGCAGGCATGCATGCGCATGCAAAAACACTCCAATGCACACTAACGGAATCACTGCCCGGTCTGCAAACGTCTTTAACAAGGATCCTCTCTAAATACACTTGCTTTTGACTCAGAGACCTTATGAGGATTTTGCTGAAATGTGATGTTACATTCAGATTCATCCCCTGCACTGCTACAGCCTTTTATGCTTTTTTTTTAATTCACAGAGGCCGTTATTGCTGTACAATTACTAAAGAGCAGTCACTACACTTGCTTTATGCGCGCACATGCAGCATGGTCACGATGTTATAATACTGTAAATAGTACACGCGAGCGCACGGATGTTGACTATACGAGTGACGCACGCTCACTGAGACTGAGCATGGGACATATAGAGAGAGAGAACCATTGGCTCAGTTGTGATCATGTGACACTCAGCAGACAAAGCATATGCATACTACTTGCATGTCAAGATCTGACTCATTTGTGAAGTTTAAATTTATTAGAAAGTTTTGCTCGTCTTGCAGAAACGCTCGCAGACCGAGTTACTCTCAATTTAAGGTTTCATTGTTTGTCTGATTGTCCACTTCTACTGAATATTTATTTAAAATGATTCACCTTGGCCTAAACTTAAAATCAGTATTAAATTAGAGATTAGTCTACACAATGTTCTTCTAAACTCAGGCAATCTTGGCACTGCTCAATATGTGCTAAAAATCTCAGCTTTAACAAAGCGCAGACTTGAGTCAAGTAGGTGGCTACAGGAGTATTTAACATATTCCATAGTTAATCATCAGAGCGGCATGTGAAATCCAGTGCTAGGGGTAATTGCTTGGTGACTCAGACCCTTTCTGTCCTTCTGCTGCCTAGTGAGGAACCTGCTTCACCAAGACAACAAGTCTTTGCCCTTTCCCTTGAAGGAGTGAAAAGCAAGAAGCTTTTTTTTTTTCTTTCTTCCATCATGTTGAAATTAATCCACACCGACACTTCCCCTGATCTCATGGCAAAGCCGCCTCTCTCGCCTGACTAAAATTAGTGGTACATGTCGCAAATAAAAATATACATTTAAAGTTGGTCTGAACTTTCTTCGACTGTAGAAACTGCTGCTGTCACGCCGATCACTATTGAACTGGAATGTTAATTCTCGAGGCAAAAAAAGCAGACTTTGCACTCTGACAATGGCATTGCAGGCTTCATCAGCCTCAGGCAGTCCTGCTGATCAACTCAAGGAACATTCTGACAACAGTGAGACTAATTTTGAAGATTGAGTGCAAGCCCAGGCACTGCATTATACCAACTCGACTATTTTCAATCTCCTCGTTCCAACTTATATAAACCGCTTATAAATTTAGACCATGTGAAACCTGGCAGGGTTTTTTTAGAGACACTGGGAAACTCAGGTTTTATAATGGCGTGCTACAGAGAAGGATCAATGTAGCAAATGTCTTCAACCTCTCGTTTACCACAGCCCTTAGGGTTTTAATACAATAAAGCTGAAACCCACAATAATATGGGTTGCAACTAACAACTTTTAGAAACCAGTGTAATACTGTAGCTGCAACTCAATGATGCAACGGCTAGTCGAGAAATATTCAGAGGAAAACATGTATAATTATGTGTTTACTTGTCATGATGAAGTAAAACCTCATATTAACCTACCCCCTCATTTTACTGTAGATGTTTGACAAGTGCAAAACTTTTTTTTTGCCAGGGCAAAATCAAAATGGAAGCACAAAACGACAATCACTATGTTGACAATTTCCTGTTCAAAATGTTGCTTCTTAAAAAAAAAAAAACTAATATAATGCATAAATCTCTTCGTTCTGCTTGTGATTGTTTGGCAATGGATTGCTATTTTCTATTCAATTTCCTCTGATGCTCTTGTAATCATTAATCTTCTTTTTTCAGTGAGTGATGTCTGTTTTTTTAAAGAGTTTTGTTCCACACTCAGATGCCCACTATGTTAAGAAGCAAGAAAAAAAGCATCTTTGAATGTGCCTATGATTAATGAATGCGACTCAACCACCATGTTCACGGAGAAGCAGTGACCATCATTGAACGAGTCCAATTACAGAGCAGATATCAAAGCAGGCTTTATCTGTAAACAACAGCTATAACGCAAGCACAGGACCGAGACCTTAATTACAATGAAATTAGGCTAAATCTAGCTTTAGTTTTTTAACACAGCATTTAAAGATTTGGCCCATTAAGTGTGCATATCTGATGCCCCAGGATGATCAGGTTATACATTTTAATTGGTTTGGTTGTTAGTGAAAAACGCCTGTTCATTAACAAAAACTCTGTTGGGATTCCCACTGGAGTAGGATTTGATGGATCGGCATCGGACCTCCGTGCTCCATTCGTCTATATTTGGAAGCCCAAAATGTTTTTGGGACCCACTTGAAGCACACATGGCACCCAAAGAATGGCATCAAACCAAGTCCCATAATCACCACATAACACATTCGCTCATTTTCAGTCGATCTGCTGTATCCCAGCCAGCGTCACGGTGGCTCTGGAGCCTACCCGGGAAACACTGGACGAAAACGATAGAATTCACTCCAGTCCATTCCAGCGCACCAGGCATACACACATGCACACGCTCACATCCACACACTCATTCACACCTAGGAGCAATTTAGAGTAGCTAAATATTTTTGGACAGCATGAGGAAACCCACACAATCAGACAGAGACCGTGCAAATCTCCATACAGACAGGACCCAAGCTCAGGATCAAACTGAGGACCTCAGAGCTGTGAAGTGGCAAAGCGTCCCCGCTGTGCCACCATGCCAGCCCAATTACCAAATTAATCACTGAAATTACATGATAAGGTCCTTATGAGTGTTCATGTTGCATGAGCTGAATGAGGTAGTAGAATGTAATCACTAATCCATAAAAATTCAATACAATCTGGAAATTACATTCCAACGAGTACAACACAACAGTCCAAAACAATAAGAATAACAGCTTGTGTTGAAAATATGCACTGGAAAGGCAATTAAAATATCATGTTTAATATCTGCCAATTAAATTTCTAATTGAATAGATATGACTCGTTTAACTGAAATTGGCTCACCAATAGAGCTCTTCGATATACTTGATTATGCAATTTAATCCATCTTTTGTTGGTAAGTTTTTTTTTTTTTTTCCAATTCGGAAATACAGGACAATATAACTGCTTCGTTCTTCCATACTGTAAATACTCATGTTTTGTCAGMGTATCACATCTACTTTAGCATTTACAGTATGGGCAGTTAGTACAATAATACTAACTACTACTAAATACTTCCTCCTTGCGTGGAACAGAGTATTTTGTGTGCGACATAACATTTAAACAATCAACAACACAAATTACACAGCATTTAATTCCTTATTAGATTATTGCAGTAATTTGCAATACAGTAAAGCCTTGGATTGCGAGTAACTTAGTCTGTGAGTAGCTTTGCAAGAATTATTTTACATTTACATTTATAAAATGTATTTTTATTTAAATACATTTTAACTTGATAATTAAGCAAGGTTTTGCACTACGAGCAGTATGTGTACACTGTCTGCCGAGCATGATCATAACTATTCCAATGGTTCTTATCTTTCTTGCGCTGTGGTATTGTGGGTAATCCTCTCCCATGCTCAGTCTCAGTGCACATGGACTCACTTGTATAGTCAACATACTAAAGCATTGTGACCGCTTATGTGCGAGTAAAATTTTTTTTGTGAATTCCTCAAAAGGAAGCAAAAGCAAGAGTCATTAGATGGGTTCCATGTTAAAGACACACAAAAAGAAAAAGTTTTCTGTTTAGCGAACAGCTGTGACTCTTGTGTGTGTGTGTGTGTGTCCTCTTTCTTTTGTCTCCCTCACACCAGCTACGATTCTTTTCAAAAGTAAAGTGCAGGCTGATTTGTTAAATTTTTTCTTTATATTTTGTATTAATAATTTTTATATGAACAGAAAGGGTCTGAGTCACCAAGCAATTACGCCTGGATTTCACATGTCACTCTGATAATTAACTATAGAATATGTTAAATACTCCTGTAGCCACCTACTTGACTCAAGTCTGCGCTTTCGTAATGCTTTTAGCACATATTGAGCAGTGCCAAGATCACCTGAATTTAGAAGAACATCGTGTAGACTAATCTTTAATTTAATGCTGACTTTATGTTCAGGCCAAGGCGAATCATTTAAAATAAATATTCAGTAGAAGTGGTCAATTAGAAAAACAGTGGAACCTTGGATTGCGAGTAACTTGCTCTGCGAGCGTTTTGCAAGACGAGCAAAACTTCCTAATACATTTTAACTTGATAAACGAGCAAGGTCTTGACATACGAGTAGTACGCATACGCTTTGTCTGCTGAGAATCACATGATCACAACTGAACAAATTTTTAATTTTTTACAATTTTTTTATGCATAAAGCTTTTTTTTGTATTGTGTCCAAGTGTAGTGACTGTTTGTTAGCAACTGTCCCTGTGAAGAAAAAGAAAAGATTTAAAAGGGTGTAGCAGAGCGGGTGATTCTGTTAGTGTGCATTTGTGTGTGTTTTGGGGCGCGCCCATGTGTGTGAAAGTCATCCTACACAGTAGCCATAGGTTTGTAGCCTGTATTTCTGTTTTTGCATGTTGTCCCTGAGCCTGGATGGTTTCCTTGACTGCTTAACGTGCACATCACATCTTTGACACAATATGAGGTTGAGGAAATATCAGTGCTGGTAGTTTTACCTTCAGGGTTTTTTCCCCAGTGGTTTAAAGTGGACATAGTACTAGGGTTCATATTTATTTAAAAAATCCTCTGCTTGAGGTCACAGCCAGCTGGGGTTTATATCTAATGCACACTTCAACAGACACTGATAACTTGTGCTACACCTGTACATAAGAAGAATAGTTCCTTTGTAGATTTGCATTACAAGCCAATGCTCTACTTGGGAATGTCAATCCTTGAAAATAACGTTAGCTAGTGTGTGTAGGATGACACATTCAGGCTGAGGAGGAAAATCATCGACCAGTGAGAGCACACAGCCTCTCCCATTGTGGTTGTCATGTATTATTCATAGTTTTTTTTTTTTTTAATTTCTAGTAGTGGGCCATCCTATTTAGCAATGACAGGTAAGCGTGGTTGCCGTGGTAATGTAAAAGATGAGTGTGTTCGGGTGAGTGTGTGAGATGAATCCATGCTGGCTTCTTCACAAGGTGATCAGTGCTTGAGCTGGCATTATTGTCATTGCTACACACACACACACACACACAGACAAAACGACAGCACCCTGGAGAGCTCAGCGCTTTTCACATGTCATGGCATTCTGAAACAACCACTGGTAATTGAAGATGAGGATTTTCACAGGTCCTGCTGCAGATCTGACTCACATTCCCTGCTGCCTAAAACACAATAAACTCTATTATATATTAAAAATCAGCATTGAATCTAGCACTTGAATGTCAAGAAAACTCTCTCTCTCTCTCTCTCTCTCATGCTTCAGCTGTTGGCCGAGAGCCAAAGTAACATGATGAAGGTCATGAACACGATGAGTGACGTGTTCGAGTCCATGCAGAAGGAACCCGGCAGTACGAAGGTGTTCCTGAAAGCAGACTTGCAAAGGGCTCCAGTGCGTAGCGGCATCCGGCCCCGGGGCTGCTCCAGTGGAGAGGGTAAGGAAACATTTCATTAGTCGACCATCCTACGGTCCCCAAACATCTGACAGTAATGATCCATCGCTCTCTGTAGACTTTCTTTCTGCCAACTCGTCAAAATTCACTTTTTTGTCGATTCTGGTTATGATAATGATAATGACAATGATGCTATCTTTTTTTTTTTGCAGGCAGACCAAGAGACTGCAGTGACATCTACGCTAGTGGCCAACATGAAGACGGGATCTACTCCATCTTTCCCATACACTACCCCTCAGGCTTCCAGGTTTACTGTGACATGAGCGCTGAAGGAGGTGGCTGGACGGTGAGTCCTGGTTGTCCAGTTATCCGTAGTTATAATTATATATAACTTTGTCAGCACACAAATATCTTTATTTTTTTAATCTTTATAGAGACCACTAATGAAAAAGATGGTTGTTTTCAGAAGTTCATTGTATTTGATATGTCCCCTTTTTGCAAAAGCGTGCCAAATTTTTCTATTTCTTTAACAAGTTAACACAGGTCTCAGAACTCCCCCAAAGTGTGTGTGTGTTTCCTGAACACCCATGTGAATGTCAAAAAGTGATTTTTTTTGTAAAATTGGTCCCCTTGACTATGTCTACTGGAGCTGGCAAAGATTCTATAAGTTTGTGTAAATCTTGATTTGATGATCCATGCTAGATCAATTCCACTGGCATTTTGTCTGAAGATGTGCTTCAATAGTGTGGAAGTGATTAGACTGATGAAAAATCTGACCTTTTAAATAAAGAAGTTAGCTTGACCAATGTTACACATCTGCTAAAATTTGAACAGTGACAGAGAAATTGAACAGCATTTAAAATATTATATACTTAACTTAGCCCTTAAGAACATCAACAACAAAAAAAAAAGAACAAATTGAGCCCATAAATCTTTTTGTTTATTTCTTTCATTTACAATATGATATCAGTCCGCACTGTGGATAGCCATACAAGAAYGTGACCTAAATTGTATGGACCCCATGTGTGGTTCTTTCCCAATGACATCAATACCTGATCTCTCTAAAGCTCTCGTGGTTCGATGAGAACAAGCAGCCATATTTAAAAACCTTCCCAGACGAGTGGACTACAGAAAAAAGGGACTCTATTTGTAATGGGAATTTTAGAAAAGAGGGAATTTTATTTTTAGATGCTGGAAAAAAAGCATCACTCTATGATGTCACTCAATGTGATGTCACAATATGATGTCACTGAATAGAATGCGACACAGAAAGTTATTAACCTTTTTTTAGCATACGTTTGAGACATCATCATGGCTGACCCGTTTGAGACATCACAAATCCCTCTTCAATTTTGCATCCGCAATGTCTTGAGATCACATAGGCCTGGTTTGGTGGCGATCGTATAAATATTCTAGGATGAGTATATCAATTTCTTCAGGCAAATGACACAAAATAACTGACTTTCTGTTGAGTTGAGCCCATGACATGCAATGTGAAAGTTGTTCAGCTCAATGAGCTCTAAATGTGTATCAGGGTTTGCCTTCATACGGTCAAGTATGCAGAAAAATCTCGTGTGAGAGCCCCGAGCCACGTCCGAGGCCCACACTCTTCCAACCTGTCTGCCAAGTTTCATGAGTTTTTTGGGGAAAAAAAATTCTTAGGAATACAATAGCCCTAAAAAAAAACAATGTAAGTAGGCTTGAAGGTAAACTTTTAAATGGTAGTGGACATTAAGGCATACTGTACAGTACATTCTGTATGGACGACTTCCTTTTGGCCAAACACAGAAGCTGGTGTGTTTCGACAACAACACTGAAACCTTTTTCTAAAACAAGTAATCCACTGTTCTTATATAACTTGTGTCTATCTCATATGGAAAGAGTGTAGGCTGATGACCTAGAACCCGTTGCAGGGGGGGATTCAATGGAGAGACGTGCCCATAGTTAATTTTTAGAATATTCCACCCACGAAAGGTATCAGCCACACTTAGTTGATTGTCAGAACAATGCTGTTGCAAATATTTTCCGATTTCTTGCTTTACCAGCTCTATTTGGTCATTACTCGGAGGAGGTAATCTCTTGAAAGATCCATGTTAACCCCAGATTCACATAAAAGGCTGCTTTCCGGAGACCCTAAATATCTGTTGGAACAGGCACTATCCAAGGGTTTAACGCGCCAGCAGGACCATTTTGTGGATCCTTAGACAGATCGAGCATAAAGAGTACATGACAGTCTGCAGTCTCTTGGTGTCTCCGTCATACTCCAAGTTCTGGTGGTCTGTAAAAAAGAACAGGAACAGATAAGGATTGTTTCCTTATATTTTTTGTCATTTGAATGTGAATCATTGTGTCAGAAAAACCTTTGATACGAATGCATTCATCGTAACCAAAACAAAGCAGTTTCGAATGTGTTGGAACAGTACATTCTGGCTTGGCATGAGCTGTGTTGTTTCATTGTGCTGTGCAATTGTCAGAAGTTGGGAGGAAGGCTGGGTGATATGACAATATAATATTTATATGGTGGAAAATTATGTCATAACACAGAATAATCTTTTAACAATAGCTTTGAAGAACTTTAAAGTCAAACTGGGACTTTCAAACCAAAGTGATGAAATTTCTCATGAATGAAGACATAAAACCGATTGACATTTACAGAGGGCAGAGAGCCACATTTGAACGGTGCAAACCATGAATGAAATCCATAAATGACAATCCAAGCTAAGGTGTCTCAGAGTCCATTCAGTAACCTGATTTTCACAGTTGAAAATCGACGGATTACTTGTCGCCAAGAGACGCATCTGTCTGTACACACAATCATTTACCAACACCACTTGCACATTACAGGAACTCGAGAGATGTTGTTATTGCCAACATCTCTCGTACAGTCCTGACCTCACTGCAAGCCATTTCTATATGTTTGGGTCATTTAAAGGAGTTCATGGGAGACCAGTGTTTCGGATGTGAAGCAGGCAGTCCAGTCATGGCTCTGGCATACTGAGAAAACATTCTACCTTGATGGTGTCCAAGCAGTCCACTTTAATATCTGTTATGTTATTCTGCATAATCAAACAAAGTTTGACTTGAACGCCCTTGTATTTATAAACACGTAGCACTTAACAAAGTTAGGTAATGTACTAGATCAAGGTCAAGGACTGAGCATTACTATTAGAAACATGTTAGTACAAGTTAATGTAGGTTGGTAGAGAGACGGGACAGCAATATTTCTTTTTGTTTTGATAAAAAATTATAAACCTTAGATAATGTCATAATTTTTTACCGTTTTGAAGCTTACGAGGGGTGGTGATAAGAATCGTATAATCATATTAAAAACATATATATATTATTTGCCCAACGTAAATTATTATAAGTTGTGATATTCCTTCTTATTTAAAAAACCTGCGGTATAGTTGAAAAAATTGAAGTGCGTCTTCTCCATGACCATGACCACCTTATGAAACGGGGAAACTCGCGGGAGACTCGGGGTACGAAATTGTGCCTCATCCCTCCTACTCCCCCGATCTTGCACCCAGTGACTTCCGCCATCACTTGAAGAAACCACTAGGAACGACGGCGCTTGAACGACGACTAGGTGATTACCGAGAGGGAACTTTTCAAAGAGCCAAAAATAAGGCTCTCAAAGATGGTCTCCATCCACCAGCTCATCCATTGTGTTTTGCATTGGGTGGAGGATATGTAGAGTAGGAATATGGCAATATATTAAATAATACATTTACATATGTAGGAAACTAGCGCTTACCACCAACATTTGTTGTCATTACATTAATTTTTCTTAGCAGTAATAATTTTGTGACCGCCCCTCGTATTACATTTATTTACAGATTTGTACAGATTTATATGCAAAACCACCCACAGTTCTTCTGAGGACTTTGACTGTTGCACTTGCTTCCTTTTTTCATGCAAAATGCATTTTTTCCCCAAATTTTTTTGTCAGTCAGTTTCTTTTACCAAGTGCAGCTTTAAAGAAACATCTTCAAACATTGTGATATGAATTTTGAGTATTTTCCGCATATTTATTGTTTTTATATAGCAATCTTAGTCCTATTGTTTGATTAGTATTTAAATTAGAAATGCATTAATGTTTTACTCTGTATGGGGTACATGTTTTTGCCTCTCATGGATTAATACCGATAGCAAAATGAGTACTTACTAATAAGATGCCATGATACCATGGAATATTTTTTTTATAGAACTCTGTTCTTATTGTTTCTTGCCATCTGTTGATAACAATGACCTTTTCATGCATGGTAAACATTACCTATTAAGATGCATTTAAAAGGCATCTTTAATAGAGATTATGAAGAGAACAGACCGGAGTGTGCATCATAGTATCAGAGAGCCCGATCATTAAAAACTATTCCATGAATTGCCCCTTGACTCACAAGCAACGGGCTGAGTGAGGAAAAAGGAAATGCACTTGTTACTACTGTATGTGTGCTTGTCTCACTGATCCATGCTTGAGAATACCTTTTTGTGTGCAGAATTCATAGAGCTTGTTTTATAATGACTCTCACCCTGCTTGCTCACTCAGGTCAGCCACTTTTTATGTAATTTTTTTGAAATCATGAAATGTGTAATTATACAAATGCTGTTATTTCATGTTGCTGGTTTATTAGTGTAATAAGATATACTAGACTCTCATCACATATTATCATCTCGTATTGGATGTTGGTATCTGAACGAAGAGTGAATATGTACAGTAACAGATGATACATGATGCAATTATCAGCTCCCTGCAACCCTTTGGAATTTTGATTACATTACCCTATTTGGAAGTGTTGACTTCTAACTTTGGCACTTGTTCTATCTAATCGATTCTTTTATTCAGGTGTTTAATTAGTTTAATTTGTTTGAGCGATTGGCTGATAGATGAAGAGAACTCCTTTCAGCATTTTAGTAGTGTAGATAAAATATAGACCTTTTTTTTTTAACCTGATGACGTCTGTCACAGTCCTGCTTACTTCTGAACAGCCAAAAGTGCCAAAACCCACATTTAACCCATACACAAAGAATATATATTTCTCTCTATATAAAACTGTCAATATATTAAATCATTTAGTGTTTTGATCTACTGGTAAATTTAAAAGATTTTATAATGTTAATATTCCTCTTTGTTAAACTAACTAATACTAACTAATAATTTACAGAAAATAAATATATTTATATTCCAAAATATATTCACAATATACAGAATAATATATTGTAATATATTACAATATAAAAATACATTAGGAATTGCTGCTTTTCATATATTGGGAAATATATTAAAATATATTCAAATACATATCTTAATGTATGTAATTTTATATTCAACAAAATACTTCATAATATACTGAATGTGATTAAACCAATCTATTTCTTAATTTTTTTTTTACAATATGCTTATATGTAATTCGAACAAAATGGGCTTTATAGGCATTAATCAGAGCATAAACATGCATAAAGTTTCAATAATGTTTCGATATAACATTTATAAGTATGAATATAATGATTTTTGTCTTCATTGCAGTATATATAGAGTATATCCATACATGGTCCATTCAAATATTACAAAATATTAATAAATATAAGCGCTAGTTTCCTATATATGGAAATGTATTATTTAATATATTGCCATATTTTTGTCAACACTTTGTCTAAAACACTTTCTGTTCCTAATTGCCTCTGAACCATTCATGGTGTGTTTCATGGCTAACTCATGCTAACTAGCTTCTAACACAAGGCCGAATCCCCAAATCCACTCTAACCCCTAATCAAGTTTCAATCCTAGAACAATTAGTTAGCGATTAATTAGAAAGCTTGAAATGTCAGTATTAGTTAATGTTATCTGTACATCACTTTATGAAACATAACTCACAGCGTATCCCATAGCATCGTCTCATTTGCAACAGAAGCACTGAATGAGCTTCTGAATAATGCTAATGCTAATGCTAGAAAACACCACCAAGTCTAAAAGGAATCACACACCATCTGATGTTATGATAACAAATCAAACTTGTGTAAATTAATATCCTCCATCTTATTCCATTTTCATACGCTTGTTTGTCATTTAAATAAGTTGCGAAGTCTTCCACAACATACTACATATGAAAATAATCAGCAGAACAGAAGCTATCCATTGCAGTGTTGCTCTTTTATTTATGTGACAAAGCATCAGGTAATCCTGTAGGTAATCAGGTAACCACCTCAAACTCGATCATCAATGAAAATCAAATGAAAAGTCAGTTAACTGAGCTTCCGCCGTCTGCTGTTCTGATTGATGTCATGTTACAGGTCACATGACTGCGAAAGGTCTGTACAAAGAGTTACGTCATCATTCGAAATGAAATTCTAAATGATACAAAACTTTTCTTTATTTGCCCTCCCTGCCATGTCTGAAGCAGAGTGGAACTCTCATTTTAGTCAAATGTTCTTTGTTTCTTTGTTCTGAACAAATTGTTAGCCTTGTTTTCATTCCCTCTCAAGCACATTAACATCAGTGGGATCCTGAAGAGGAAGAATGAATCTGTTATGAGGAATTAATAGTTGCAATGCCTCTATTCATCATCTCTGGCCTCCAGCGTTTTTGCTGATGAGGGTGAGCTGGAAAGGAGCAGATTGAGTTCAAATAACAGAAGAGAGACAGAGAGAGAGAGAGAGAGAGAGAGAGAGAATGGAGAAGGAAGTAAGGGAAGGAGGGAGGTGGAGAAGATTGAAGAGTGGTGTGGAGAAAGATGGAGTGGGACTTGCTAGCTCTCTGATGTACACACCCATTCAGTCACAGCTCTGTTTATTAAAAACATACAAAAGAAAGACCTTCAGAGTGTTTTTGTTTTCACATTCCCTCTCTTGGTACTTCATTTCCAATCCGTTTTGCTGCGGGAAAAAGAGAAAGATGGCTAAAGTGAACCAAGAGAGTCTAAAATTCATTAGAAAGCAGGACGCCTCCGAAACAAACAGTGGTTAATTGGAGCAGATACTTTTGCTGCCAAAATCAGATGTATAAACATCTGTGGAACAGCTGTGGCTGTCAGGCATGTCTGCAATAATGGCCCTGTTCTACCTCAGTATGTACACAGGTGCAGTCCCTAAAAACTATGATGGCAGAACTTCCACAAATCAATGAGCACCAGAGAGACTTGAAGGAAAAAGAAAATGTCAAAATGGTGCTTTGTATAATATTTGTAAATGGCCCACTCTTACAGTACACACTCTGCTCTAAAGACAAAAAAGAAAAAAAAAACTGTTAATATAAACAAATTTGATGAACAGCCCATCCAGTCTGCTATGCTGCTTTGGTTTTAAACTACTCACTCTTGACTTAGTGCAAAAGATACTGTACTGTATAGTATAGCCATACACTTGCTTAGAAGAAAAAGGATTCCTCAAATTATTCATGTCTTTAAATAAAGAACACCAAATTGTTTTGTTTCACACTTAAGCTTCACATTACTGCATGTGACTAGTGCTGTTTTGACCTAAGAATAAATGCATGCATGGAAACTTTTTTTCTGAGAATGTAGGTCTATTAATACCATCACAGTACAAATAAACATCAAATCCGAAGGAGATGCGGGACATTTCCTGACGTCACGTTAAATAATATTTCCACCATTAATATATAAAACCTAAATGTCAAACCTTTGCAGAGGTACTGAAAATAACTAGATGCTGTATTTCTGATATTGTATATTTCTTCAGTCAGCCAGGCAGTCATTTCGGAGCAGTGAACAACAGAGCATTGCGTGCCAAGCAAATGTAAAACTCACACTAATATAATGTCAAGCAATGCATACACTCATTGTCTAAATAGGTGACAGAAAATCTCAGCTTATATTCAAATTGGACTGCAAGGAGAACCACTTTTGCAGACAAGGAACCCTTTAGGAACCCCTATTTTGTAAGGCTTAGTTGCATGTACAGTACAATAAGGGTGAACCAAATGAAAACCTTCTTTATGTTTCAGATCTTATTTACATTCATATTCACGTTTATCGCATTTGGTGGACACACCTATCCAGAGCGACTTGCAAAACTGCTTTAAAGTCTCTATCAAATAATACAGCTTGATACTGGTTCACTAGGTCATGGACTGAGAATGACTGAAAATAAATTTAAAAACTCTGTTTTAACCTCCGGGGAGATTAAAGTTTATTTGGATTTACTAATTTATATACTTCAGGACTTCCTTGTTGCGGTAGAGATGGTAGAAGCAGTTAGGCAGTTCTACAGAATTGTAAGATGGCATGCTGCAGTGCAGCGTGTGATAGGGGCTTTGACACAAGTGTGTATTAGACTGTTTTTGGCCTTGTAGATCAAACATCTGTTTTTTTTTTATGTCTGATGCAGGCAGTTACAGGAAGCTAGTGGAGGGAGAGTAGCAATGGAGTTAAAAAAGAAAAGCTGTGTTCTGGTTCAGTTGCAGAGGTCAAAATGCGCGAACCAGGAGGAATGTGCAGTACTCTAGTCTCAAAATGACGAGGGATTGAACAAGCACCTGAGTGACCTGTGTGGGTAGGAATGAACAAATCTTTCTGCAGTTGTAAAAGAGAAATTGACATGAGCGAATCAGATTAACCATGTGAGACGAAAAAGACAGTTGATTGTCAAAGTTTACCCCAAGGTTGTGCGCAGTGAGTGAAAGTTGGTGACAAGGTCCTGTCCTGGGAGTTGAATCATGTGGGATGAWCAGCAGTTAATTTTTTTCTGAGAATACATTTCAGATGATGAGCTGCCGTCTATGCTGCGATCTGAGTGGAAACATGAGTGTCTGAGGGAAGGAGAGGTTGATTTGAGTGTCATCTGCGTAGCTATGGTATAAGAACCTGTGCTAGGATGTGACATCATCAAGAAATTGCATTGCATATATATATATAGAGAGAGAGAGAGAGAGAGAGAGAGAGAGAACAAGAGAGGGCCGTGCATTAATCCTTGTGGGACACCAGTGGAAAGTGCATGGAGCAGATGTGGTTCCCCTCAATGTAATGTGATATGATATGACCAACCATTCAGATAACAAGCATACCGTTCTTGCCAAAATGTGCAAATGTGTAAAATTCCAGAGGATTGACAGAAGAGTCTTCTGACCATGTAAAATAAAAAAAGAGGTTAATTAAGGAGGATGAAGACAGATGACAGGTTGGTTGCGGAATTAGAATAACACCTGCTATCTTTAATGCAGATTCTAATAGTTTGGATCCAATGGACATGTGCTAAATCTTATAATCTTTTAATCGCTTCAATACAAAGGTTGAGATACACTATATAGCCAAAGGTTTGTAGACAGTAATGTGGACCACACAAGGCCATAATGCCATATGTGCTTTTTGAACATCCCATTCCAGATTTAGTCCCTTTTTTGCTTTTACAATACCTTCCACTGTAAGGCTTTACATAGGATTTTGGAGTGCCACTGTGGGGATTTGTGCTCATTGAGCTATAAGAGCATTAGAGAGGTCAGGCATGAATGTTGATTGAGGTGGCCTGGGGTACAATCAGTGTTCCAGTTCATCCCTGCGGTGGTTCCCTTTAAATGTATCTGTTGTAGAGCTGCAAAGCTCATTCCTCAAGGCTTTTCCCCTCATTTATCATGCTGCTTGGTAAAGAGCATAATGATCCTGATTCAGGCTAGATATTCATCAGTGTCTCTAGGCTGTGAATGAAATGTTCTTCTCTCAGCTTTATGAAACTAGAGAGCAGCAAGTGGTATCAACTTTTATAAAGATCTGGAGCAAAAGTGTGCTTTTTTATTGCAGGTGTTTGCATAGGATGTGAAGGGTGTTGCAAATGTTTTTTCTTTTTTCACTTTGAGTTTAGTTATTTCAACTGTGTGATGATACAAGCTTCAGGAGATTCTTTCACACAGTGACATGCTGCGTTTGCGTCAGGTTGCTGCTTCCACTGAGCTGTGCTAACAGTCTCCCGCTGCACTCTGGGATACAGCACTGACAGTTGGAGCTTCAAAGCTCATTTAACAATGAGGGTCACACAGCGTTTCCCTTTCAGTCACCTCCTGGCATTTTATAACTTCTGATTACTTTGCACTTCAGTTCAGTTTAAAAGGCTGCTTTCTTTAATCAACATACATTTTTTAAAGGTTGAAATGGCCTCATGCTAAATAATATGTTAAGCAATAATTAAAATCTTTTTATTGCTTTACACTACAGATCCATTAAACATCTCTAGGGCAAAGTGGAATTGCACTAGGGATATTTTCAAAGTGAAATTTTCCAGGCTTGGATTCTGTCCCATGAGACTTGGGGCAAGAGGGGGGGTACATCCTGGACAGGGTGCCAATCTGTCACACCTGGAGGAAACCCACCAAGCACGGGAAGAACATGCAAACTCCACACTCCATAGACCCAAGGTGGGAATCAAAGCCTGGGATCTTGGGTCTTTTTGCATACAAACTCCATGCACAAGACTGAAGACCAATGTATCTCCAGGGTTTGATTCCCGCCATGGATCTTTGTGCATGCAAACCACTCAACCACTGTGCAGCCAAAAGAAATTTCCAGTGTTTTTAAATTCAACATAAAAACATTCCATCTTAGCTTCCCAAAGTCAGTATGACTCATTTCTAAGTACTTTTTAACAATACATTATGTTCAGATAGTGCCACAAAAAGCAGTAGAACGTTTCTGTTTTTAAAATATGGCCTTGACTATGATCAAAAGATGTTTCGAGAGACTGAAATCAGCCAAACTGTTTCTGTTACAGATGTCTCCCTGAAAGACAAGATTAAACAAAGCAAGATAAAGATAAAGCAAGATTAAATACAAGATAAAGCAAAAAAAGTGTCAGAATAGAAATTGCAGCAACACAAGTGTCTTGTATGGTTGGAGGAAATCTGTGGCAGCGGCATCAATCTCGCTTGAGTTATCTATATMTGGAACGTTTTATCTTTCGATAAAGGCAGGAGAGGTAAAACTCCTTAAAAGAAGACTTTCTTGCGTCTTCCTTGCCATCCCCAGGTCCAGCCTATTCTCCAGCGATTGCTATATTTCACGGCACTCAAAACTCTGAGATGCAGCTCGGCAGAAGGGTGAAAAAAGGGTGCGTTTTTATGCAGGAACGTTAAAAGGTGATGAGAGATAAAAGGAACATTAATACTAGAGAGGCTTACCTCTCCTTTTATTTTTCCATCTCTGTGGTTTGAATTTTGCATGACCACTAAAGGTCTGAAGCTCCAAGGATTTGTGGAATTGCTCTATTTATATTCTCCATGCTGGAACAGCAAGCCTGTAGTTTAGGGTTATTTTAAAATGACTGAACTCCGCATACCTAATCAGACAGCCTGGCCACTGATCGCTCAGAACGCAGGA
>QMIH01000988.1:26994-65749 GCA_003987875.1 Clarias batrachus
ATATTTTTTTAATTATTATTTTTTTTACCAGTATTGTTCTAGAATGTATAAAATTATACAATCTGGTATTGTATAAGTGTGTTTTATAAAAATAGACATTTTTTGGCTGTAAAAGCTTTATACATATATATATATATATATATTTGTCTGGAATGTTGCCTGGCAACATAGCAAGCCGTAGTGTTATCAGACACCATTGTGTGATGATTATTCGCGAGCATTAATAATAACGCATTAAATTATTTACAGAACTCGCACGTCACATTTTCTATAACATGTTTAAGATCATACTTTCCTGTGATTGTGAACTCATAGAAGTGATTGATGACCACTCATCTGTCTAATTAATGCTGCTTAACAAACGTTAGAATTAAAACAACAATAGACATGTGGAGCTACACATAGCGCTGAATATTGCTATTGTATACTTGTAAATGCAATTATGCACTCAGACTAAATTTCAGACATTACTTTTTTCTTTTTTTTTCTTTTTTTTGTAATTTAGCAACGTCATCCGTCCGTGTTAAAGCCTTTAGACAAAAGCACTCTGGCGTACATGGCAAAGCAGTGTAATCTACTGCTGAAGCTCATCTGCGCTGAAAGACTGGTGTCAGCTATTGTGTGCTCTGCTGCCAGCGGACATTCGTTATATGGAGAGAAATTGCTTTGTGGACACACAGTGTGAAGGCGAAAGCAGATTCATGGTGGATGTGAAGAGAAACTCGGGGATCCCACTCCATCCAATACTATTATAACATGTGTGTGCATTTTTTTTTTTCTTTCGATTCACCCAGTATATGAGACAGTACAGTCAGCAGGTTTGCTCCGGAGACATTACCCAAAGCTACTTTTCATTCACAGTCAATCATCTCTAACGCAGCAGTGCTCAGGCAAGGCTTTCTGTTTTTAAATTAACATCTTATCGCTTTTTAAATTAAAGCCAGTCCATGCTGCCCTGGTAGGAATAGTCTTATCAATGCTTATGAAATATTTATTAAAACACAGGAATTTTTTGCTGTGTTTTAATAGGTTTGTTCTCGGGGTGCAATGAAGATTTAGAGCTCTTGCTTCAGAAAGGTGACTCGATAAGTAGTTACAGAGATTATGGTGAATAATTAAAATCTCTTTGGTTCCTTTGTGGATTGGAGGAGGACCGAGAGCGAGGATTTATTCTGAGTCGAACCACAAGCTACTCATTTTAAATGCAGCCCCGAGCACCTCGCACGGAGCCTCGCATGTCGTCTCAAGAGAAGCGCTGTGCTGCTTTCCAAGATGCTTGAAAGGTGCACCTCCCAGGCCTCACTGTGGGATCTGGGGAATGTTATACGCTATACATCCAAACAGACATGCCTTCGGTAAGAGCTAAACCACCATAACGAGCTGGTGCTGAAGCACAGGCAGATCCTTTCAGTAGGAGGTTGTCGATCGCTGACAAACACACCCACGGAGACAATATTCTGATTTCTAATTCAGGCCAGAGAATGTGTCGACATCATTGTGGATTCAATCTATATGGTTCCCTGATGTGTTTGCGTGTATAGGTGTGTGTTTAAGTGCATGTTTTGCCCTTATGGAGCAGTGCTGAGCACATGAGCGAGCACTGCCCGTCCTCTTTTCTATGACTAGCCTGGTTTAGTTTCTTTACTGCCATTTTCAACAGTTATTGATCCACTGCTTGCTTGATTAATCTTCTATAACTGCATCAGCAGTCAATTAGTGCTTGAATTACACTTTAAATTCTCTTTAAGTCTATCTTCACACTAGCTTAAATAAATAAATAAAAAAWTTTWAAAAAGACCATCTGACCCTCATACCCATGTGCACTTTTTGAGCCCTCATTTCAGATTTACTCCCTTTTTGCTTTCATAATAATCTCCACTTTTCTGGGAAGGCTTTCCACTGGATTTATAGCATGGCTATAAGGATTTTGTTCATTCATCCACAAGAGCATTACTAATGGTGCGTTCACACCGAACGTGGCGAGAGCGTCAAAGCAGTCGGAAACCATTCGTTTTCAATGTGAGCCGACGGCAAAGGGCGGCGAAGAGCGGCGCGGCGAGGGCGGCGAAGGGGGTTGAAATAAGTTCAACTTTAGGTTAATGAGCTATGACGCAGTTGAGCGGCAACCAATTAAAATTGAGGTCTTCCTCTTGAGACTTTTGTTCTGGCTGCATTAGTTCCCAAGCAAAATGGTGGAGAGGTTGATTATTGCGGTAGCGAGTGTTTATTAATTATTAATGTTATTTTAATTAAAGACAAAGTCGAGTAAGTGATTCTAATGTTATAATAAGAAGAAATATAATATAATAATAAAAATATATATTAAATTAGACTAGTAATTGACAATGAACAGAAGCCATATACAAATGCCTTATAATTAGTTTATTTCTACAATACAATTCTTTCTATCAATCAATTTCTTGTTTTCTTCCACATTTTGGTCAGTCTCCACAAGATCAACAAGCTTGCCCCTTTGTCCCCTTATAAATAAATAAATAAATAAATAAATAAATAAATAAATAAAGATAGAAATTTATGTCAGAACGGCCAACAGCGGCGAAGAGCGAAATTTGACGCTCTCGACGCGTTTGTTGTGAACGCAACATAAGGCCAGGCACTGACCTGAGCGAAGAGGCCTGGGGTGCAGTCAGAGTTCCAGTTTACCCTGAAAGTGTTTATTTGAGTGCTTCATGGTGCTTGCTTTGGAAATGGCATTTAGCCTAATCTGCATGTCTTTGGACTGGGCGAGGAAATTAGATTGCCCAGAGAAAATCCACCAAGCACAGGAAGAACAGATCCAAAAGTATGACTTGAACCATTGAGCCTGGAGGTGTAACACCACAACAATTGGAAGCCATCCATACTGTACTTGTACCATACCGTACTCAGAGAGCAGGGCATCGGCCTGGCACTCCATTAGTTTCCTAAAAAAAAAATTTCAAGGAGGAACAGAAGCAAGCATTCTTAGATTACAATAACATCTGGTCTGTTGGTCTCCTTACAGCACTCGTGCTCATGTGCAGTTAGAAAAGCGACCTGGATTGTTATTGCACACAAATATTTTTACTCAAGACAAATAAAACTGTATAAATAGATGTCACTTATGTAACCGTATGAATCAATTAGAATCAGCGTCTCACTGGGATGTTAAAATCTGCCATAAAGAGATTACAGAATTTTATACGTTTCTGTCGGCAAGCACACTCTTATTGCCTACCACATACTGATTATTACTTTAGTGTTTATCATATTAAAAAGTATATAGCTGTTTGCATAATGCCAGCGTCATTCTTTAAATCTTCGAGAGGAAATTCTATATCTTGATTTTTCATATTTCTGTCGTGCAGGTGTTCCAGCGCAGAGAAGACGGCTCTGTAAACTTCTACAGGGATTGGGCTGCGTACAAAGAGGGATTTGGCAAGATTACAGGGGAACACTGGCTTGGTAAATTCAGCTTTCAGGAATTATTTCAACTTCCCATCTGTTTTTATTATTATTACTTGCATAAAAGGGATTCTTATCATGATGGTATTTCAGTATGTTTTTTTAAACAAAGCTTTTACAGATACACTGATCATTTTAGCAGACAAATGCAAAAGCTTGTGGAGTGGATGTTTTCCTTTCCTGCTGAGCAGTTAACAATACGTTGAAGTCGGTAATTGCTCCAGATTCAGATAAACATTCAGCAGTTAGAAATAAACTGTTTCTGAAGTGTTGGCAAACATTATTTATAATGTATCTCACAAAGAAGGCAGGAAGGCTGTTTGTAGACATTATTACTCAATAAAAAAAGTAGAAAACTTTAGTGAAGCCTTTAAGGTTTAAAATAAATGTTCATTATAGTTAAAGCTGTATGATTCAGTCATGCACTGGTCATGGTAGTCAGGATGCAGCTTTGCTATGCTAAATAGCTAATAAGACACAATTTTAGCTAACTACCAAACAGACTTAGTCTAGTTAGCTAATTTCAACTAGGTAAATCAGGCTAGCTTGTGAACTAAGATTTTTCTGTGTTAACATACAGAAATTATGTTTTAAAGGAAAAAGTGGATATCAGTTAGAATCTTTATTGCTAATTCAATTAAGCTAGCATTATTGTTGGTTTTATTGTTGACAAGGAATTTTTTTTTACCTTTTAGTACCCCTGCTACCTGCCAAGCAGAAATACTGTAGTGTAGTTAGCTACTGTAGGCTAATTCAGGATAGCCAAACAATTAGCTTACCTTACCATACATTTATAACATTCTAGTATACAATATAAACACATGGACAAAATGATTGGTACCCTTCGGTCAATGAAAGAAAAACTCACAATGGTCACAGAAATAACTTTAATCTGACAAAAGTAATAATTAAAAAAAATTCTATGAACGTTAACCAATGAAAGTCAGACATTGCTTTTCAACCATGCTTCAACGGAATTATTAAAAAAAAAAAAAAAACTCATGGAACAGACCTGGACAAAAATGATGGTACCCCTAGAAAATACTGAAAATAATGTCACCAAAGGGACATGTTAATTCAAGGTGTGTCCACTAATTAGCATCACAGGTGTCTACAATCTTGTAATCAGTCAGTGGGCCTATATATAGGGCTCCAGGTAGTCACTGTGTTGTTTGGTGACATGGTATGTACCACACTCAACATGGACCAGAGGAAGCGAAGGAAAGAGTTGTCTCAGGAGAATCGAAAGAAAATTATAGACAAGTATGTTAAAGGTAAAGGCTATAAGACCATTTCCATGCAGCTAGATGTTCCTGTGACTACAGTTGCACATATTATTCAGAAATTTAAGATCCATGGGACTGTAGCCGACCTCCCTGGACGTGGCCGCAGGAGGAAAATTCATGACAAATCAAAGAGACGGATAATCCSAMTGGTAACAAAAGAGCCCAGAAAGACTTCTAAAGAGATCCAAGGTGAACTTCATGCTCAATGAACATCAGTGTCAGATCGCACCATCCGTCGTTGTTTGGGCCAAAGTGGACTACATGGGAGACGACCAAGGAGGACACCATTGTTGAAAACAAATCATAAAAAAGCCAGACTGGAATATGCCAAACTACATGTTGACAAGTCACAAAGCTTCTGGGAGAATGTCCTATGGACAGATGAGACAAAAATGGACCTTTTTGCCAAGGCACATCAGCTCTGTGTTCACAGACGGAAATATGAAGCATATGAAGAAAAGAACACTGTCCCTACTGTGAAACATGGAGGAGGCTCTGTTATGTTCTGGGGCTGCTTTGCTGCCACTGGCACAGGGTGTCTTGAATCTGTGCAGGGTACAATGAAATCTCAAGACTATCAAGGGATTCTAGAGAGAAATGTGCTGGCCAGTGTCAGAAAGCTGGGTCTCAGTCGCAGGTCATGGGTCTTGCTTATGAAATGGGATTTTGCTCTGTTAACATACAGTATAAATTATTTTCTGCTTTTAAAAGAAAAAGTGGATATCACTTAGCATATTTATGGCTAATTCAAATAAGCTAGCAATAATTATCAATAGCACAAACTTCCAAACATACTTACTTTAGTTAGTTAACATTAAACTAATTCTACAGTAGCTAATGAAATTGCATGGTGCTGTTTTAACTTATAATCACATTTCTAGTTTGAAAAAGTGGATATTAAGCTTCATTTTTATTATCAGATCCTACTAGTTTGCCCCTGGAACAGGAGCTTTATTCCTCGTAAGAGTGCTTCAAGAAAAGATGAATTATTTCTGCAAACCTGARGTAAAGGTGAAGGCGAGATAGAGGGTAATCTCTGTTATGTAAGTTTTTAGTGCTGTTGAGGTGTTGTGGTATTTTATCTGTCTCTGGTTCACTCGAAAACGGACTTTTACGTCACTAAAATGGTATTAAGGGTGGAAAAAAACATGTTTCAACTGTTTTACTTTCATTTTTGCAGTTTTGAACGAGTCTTTTGAATCTTCAGGTTTATATGTTTATCAGGGCTATTCATTCATTCATTTATTTATTTTCATGATGTGTTTGTCATATTGCTTTATTTTATAAATCTCTGAAATTTTGTGTAAGATGTTGTTTTTATTGTTCACGTAGTTAAGTATAACCTTAAGCAGTAGGTCAAGTCCACATACATCCTAGGGTTTATTTATTTATTTTTTAAAATTTTATTTTAGAAGGTAGGCCATATTGGGCCATATTGATGTTCATCACACTGGCGGATGCTCACCACCTCCTGGCCTGTCATGCTCAAAGTGGTTAAAAACTATGCTTTCATGCATGTCTGAGCACTGGTTTGAGACGGAGCTGGTCACTAAATCAGCATTACTACTCAACCACTGTGCTCATATCCCAGTAAAATGAGCCAAGTTCAAACCAGCATTTGGTGGAAAAATAATACTGCAGCATTTTTCAAAGGCACATTCAAATTGTTCTCCACTTTCCCCAAAACCAGAATGCTCCTGTCCGTGAGGAAATTTATTATTTAATTGGTAGGATGCCTTTTCTTGATTACTGGCATATGGACGCTGAGATATTTGTGAAGCACTGCCAAGATATGAGAAACTGTTGTTGGGATGTAGATTTAAGGAAGACAGGAAGTGTTACTGGGTGAGCTTGAGCAGGAACAGACTGAGACTGTAATGAGGAGAAATAAAATACAGAGGATAGAGTGTTATCAGGAAGAGTTCCTCTTGCAAGACCATTCTGCCACAACTGCCATCAATGTGAAGGAGATCCGGAATTAACAACATATTCCTTTCAAAACTGCTGACTTGCGCAATAATGTCTACAAGGCAGGGAGAGACTGTAATGCCTTAGAGGCCTTGCAAAGGAGGGATGGATTTAGCTAATATAACCCATATTTTATACAGATTAATGCATACATGTCAAATTACATTGTTTTGCATAGTAATTGCCCTAAAAAGTTATTATTATGATTCTTACTTATTGAACCCCCCCAGATGTCAAAAGAACACCTCTGTTAGTTTTTTTAATCACACCTTATTGGCTTCAAGCTGTTATGGTGATAATTATACTGTATGATATAAGACAGACTAGGGCATTGGTGGCTCAGTGGTAGGCCATGCGGAAGGCTCAGGCTTGGTTCTCAGCCGATGCCCGAACCCCAGCCACCAAATGTATTACCGGTCCCAAGCCCTGATAAAATGGGAGGAGTGTGTTAGGAATGGCATCTGGCCTGAAAGCATTGCCAATTTGTTGTGTGGATCAGTTGGTCCACTGTGCAACCCCTCAATGGAAACACCTGAAAGACTAACAGCAACATCACATAGAGGGACTGCTGTTGTGCTGAATATCACAACTGTGATGTGTTCAGCACATGATGATATTCAGCACAACAGCATGACCTCCAGTATGATATTGGTTTTATACAACAATCAGCATTTATTATCAACAGATTATGATTTATTTTTTTATTTAACCATTTATTCTGTAACTGGCGGAACTAACTAACCGAAAAWCGACAGTAGGTGTAACTGTATTTTAACAGGAGTGAAGTAGTTTTAGATTCTTAACCATACTATCTAGCCCAAAGATGAATAGGATAAACCATAGAGGTTTTGGTCAGCCTTGTAAGTCTTGCAAGTTTCTTTTTATATTCCAGTTACAAAGGAGGTGTTGTGTTTTTTATTTTTTTTTATTTTTTAAGATGTCATAAAGTTATCAGATGTGTTTTCTTGCTGAAAGTGTGGAAGCTGATTGGTTTTAGCAGGCAGCCGCTCTCCCCTAATTCCAACTTTCACTCAAGCTGCCGACTGACAGGTGGTCTAATTATCAATTGTTAGACGTATCGTGACACATGTAGAGTGATGCATGTATTTAAACATTCCAATGCTGTTATGTTCTATATCACAACTCATGGAATGCCTTTTGTCCAATCAGATGAGCATAACAATGTCAAGTTGATGGACTGAGGGTTTATATCAGAGAAGAAAAGATCATGTCATTTCCTTTATGACTAGTCACTTATTTTTAGTGAACCTGTCAAAAAGCTACTTCATTTCCTGCACTGATTAACCTTCTTAATATAGCAAGTTTGTCTGAAGATTGTGTCTCATTTGAYGAATTCAGACAGATTCAGACACGCCACCAGCCCTACTCCTGTCTAGCCGCTGAAGCACCCAAGGTGCACAAGCATGTCACACTTAACTGTTTTAATTGTGATTTTATTTTGTTTATAAGCCTGTTATAAACATTTTCAGCAACATATTTGGAGGAAAGTATTCTTTTACACTGTATTCTGACAGAGTTGATGATGGATTCAGGGGGTGGAGATCATATACAGTAGATTTCCAGCAAAAATAGTGTCCAACTGACAAGTACACAAATATAATACCCGATGTGTCAGGCAGTTCCAGGAATACTGTAGTAGTGTGTGACTCTTTCTTATAGAAAAGGACATGTAAATGGTCTATTAATCTGACTGATATTTACATAGGGTATGTGTATAAATGGGGATGTCTTTCTGTGTGCATATGATGGATCGCTTCTTTTCGGGCACTTCCAGCCTAAACAAGATAAATGGCTTTTTTATTTATTTACCGCAAGATTCCTTTTACTTTATCAGCATCAGAAAGATGGAGAACGTTTGTCAAAGCGATTCACATTGACTCTTATAACACAGCGCTATTGATTTCACAATTCCGCTTGGTCAGAAGATATTGATTAACCTTCTATTCCAGCTGACAGCATTGCATACTGTAAATTATTTTGTTAATGCCAAAGTTATTACAAGTTACAGCACTTGCTGTATGAATATGTCACCATTTGCGATGTGAACGGCCTGCATAAAGAACAGTGTTTTAAAAGGTATTTGTATTTAATGAAGGAAAATGTATAATTGTTGATATGGTGAAATTTTGTGTAAAAAGTTTTCAGTTTAATTTATAATAAGATTAATGGAAGGAGTCGCCAGTGCCAGTAAGTTTTTCACCATCAGAACAACAAAAACTTGGACAATGTTACATGTTTTTGTCCTCTTCTTACTATGACAAGCTGGTATTCCTTCAGTAATTTCATCATCAGTAAATTCCATCACTCTTTTGTTGATTATATACTTATAACAGCGTGAATCCTCATATTTAATTTTCAAACAGCTCCTGCTGACAGCAATGTTTAAAGACAAAGCTGGAATCTTATTTATTTTTCTTTTTAGGCCAAGACCTCAAGTTTTATTGACCATGTGTGTGCTCATGTCACTGACATTCAGGGCTGTCACTCACTGAATGTGATCACATTTAGATTTGTAATCTTTATGAGAAGAGGAATGACATTTCCCACAGCTGATTATTTTGGCTCCTGCGCTATAAAGAAGCCTGGCCTATAGCACTGACCTAAATTCTGGGCCTAGAACCCATGTCGGTGTGTTTGTTTGGATGCCGAGGGAGATGCCCTTTCCCGTGGATTGAAGAACCCTGCAGTTCTGTCTGATAATGGAGCTGCAGGATACTGCTGCTGTCGATGAAGATTAGCTTGAAACTCTCAACTATTTACTAATCAATAAGACATGAGGAACCTGAGCACAATTAACCTATGGGTCCAGAGAGATGAGCTGGAGGGAAGAAATGCAAAAAAAAGGACACAGGCATCAGGTTGAGTTAGAAAGGGAGAGAGGAAAAAAGGAGAGAGAGAGAGAGAGAAAATGCCATAGAGCCTTTAGCAATGACAAAGAAGGAGAAAGAGAGAGGAATGCATGCATGCATGCCGGCAAAACAAAACTTTTATAAGCTTTTATAACATTGCGGAAACTTGCCAGTGCTTCGGATGAATATTCAAATCACACTAGCAGCTCATTGACAACGAGGCAATTATATATTACATTAAAAAGTGATACACATTGATCAATCAGATCATTAAATCTAGTGACAGGTGTAGTGAATAACATTATCTTGTTACAATGGCACCTGTCAAGGAGTGGGATATATTAGGCAACACGTTTAATAGTCTRTTCGCAAATTGATGTGTTGAGAAAAGACAACTTCCAATGGCTAGACGACTGGGTTAGAACATTTCTAAAAAAAGGGGAAAAAAAAGTATTGCTTATGGTTTGTTCTCAGTTTGCAGTCGTCCTAATGAAATGCCCCAAGGAAAACTACCGGTGACAGGGTCATGGGCGCTCAAGGTTCATTGATGAGCAAGGGGAGTAAAGGCTAGCCTGTCTGGTCTGTTCCCACAGGAGAGCGACTGTACAAAATTGCTGAAAAGGTTCATGCTGGCTCTGATAGAAACATATCAGAACACACAGTACATCGTAGCTTACTGTGTAAGGGGCTGTGAAGCTGTAGAGTGCTCGTGCTGACCCATGTGCACCACAGAAACTTCTACAATGGCATCAGAACTGGACAATAGAGCAATGGAAGAAGGTGCCCTAGACTGATGAAGGTTGCCTGGTCTGAGACAGAGGTGGCACCAGGATGCACTATGAGAAGATTGTGAGCCGGTGGAGGCAGTTTGAGTCTCTGGGCTATGTTCTGCTTGCAAACCGTAGGTCCATGTGGATTTTACTTTGACACAGTACCTAAACCATTGTCGCAGACGAAGTACACCCTTTCAAGGTCCTCCTTTAGTAGGATATTGCACCCAACCACTCTGCAACCATTGTTTAGGCATGGTTTGAGGAATGTGTCAAAGAGTTCAAGGTGGTAACTCGACCTCAAAATTGTCCAGTGCTCACTCTGATCGAAAATCTCTGGTATGATCCAAGATGTCTCCACCTCGTGGCTTATAGGATATAAAAGATCTGCTGCTGAGATCTTCATTCTGGAGGTTTTGTGATTCTATGCCATGATGAGTCAGGGTTGTTATGGTGGCACAGTGGGGACCTACAGTATACAACGTTAGACAATGCTTTAAATGCTATGGCTAATTGTTGTGATTATTTCCATATCAGCATATATCTACATCAGCATGTCCACTTACAATCTTCCCATCAGACTAAAGTACCGGAGAAGAATTGACCTTTTCTGGAATTTCAAGATGGCTGTATTTTAGTGTAAAATTCTTATTCCCACTGCCAAATACTCAAGTGCTCAATACTTATTTCTCTTGCTTATATACAGTACCTACACCTGGTATACACACACACACACACACACACACACACACACACACACACACACACACACACACACACACACACACACGCTTTCTTGAAACTATGCATATGGTAAACTCCAAGCATTTACAATTCAGTTTGCCTTTTTTCAGGTACTGAAAATCAATAGGACTTCACCGTGACACCTATATATTATTCATCCCTTAAACGGTTGCTACAAAATTGGAAGCACACAACTGTACACAACGTCTTTGTATGCTGAGGCATAGCAATTACCCCTCACTGAAACCAACAGACCTGAAACTGTCTAGAAAGGACAATGCCCCTGTGCACAAAGCATACAGTTTACAAAGCTTTGAGTGGAAGAGCTAGAGTGTCTGGCACAGAGCCCTGACTGCACCCCAGSCTTTCTTGACCAACATTGATGACAGACCCCATTAATGCTCTTGAAACTGAATGAGCATACATCCCCACAGCCACGCTCGAAAATTTAATGATAAGCCTTCCCAAAAGAGTGGAGGTTATTATAATAGCAGAGATGGGACTTAATCTGGAATGGGATGTTCAGAAAGCATGTATGTGTGTATAGTCAGGTGTTCACAAACTCTGGGGCATGTAGCGTATAAAGGAAAATTCTTTCTTCTGAACTGAAATATACAGTATTGCAGAAAGTATTCCTTAGTGATTATTTGGAGGTTCGCCAATTCTAACGTCTGTCAAAGTTACATCAAAAGGCTCTATTCAACAACCCACACACACACTGATCATCTACACACTTGAGTTATTAAGTATGGATTATTAAAAGGTTAACAAAAGATAAAGTAATAGCTCAAAAAATTACCCCCATTAATTTCAGTTGGTTGCAACGTTGACAACAAACAAAATATTTCCTCGCAGTATATGAAACATAACCAGTCGACCATAAGGATGCTTAGCACGAGGAAAGGAAACTCATTTCTTCATTGGTTCTGATTATTGAGTGGCTGTAGCTTTGAAAATAACTAAAAGGGATTGATGTTTCCAACACCATTATCCTTGAAGTAAACAAGACACTATTTTCATGTGTTAGCCTAACCCCCTATGTTCACCAGGGGTAGCTATATCGCATTCCTGCTGTGGCCAGGTYGCTGGAGGTGATCGCTGCCACTCTAGGAAATCATTATGATTCCACCAGGTGTGCCGGGTGAAGCAGCCCAGAAGCCAAAGATATGCCTAATGCATTTTTGACGGAAGCCGAATCTGAGATGATTCTCACACTCCTGGGGTTGTATGAAGCCAGGCAGAGGGTGGGACAAAACGTTGTTGCAGACATTACATTATAGATGCAAATGGCGAAAATGTTTAATTAGCATTAATGTGTTACCTGTGTTTTGGATTCGTTTCTCGTCCTACATAATTTTTTGTTGTTGTTGTTGTTGCATTTTTCTGCACCAGATCACAGGAATGCTTTATGATTGCTGCTCCTTTATGATCTCTCGTCATTAGTTATGTTTGCTTACATCAGTTCTATGGTTTTGTTTTTGCCTAATGAGAGTATTTATTTTTATTTATTTATTTATTTTTGCAGGGACCCTGCTGGTTCTAGGAGCCCTAAATGAATGCACAAAAAATATAAAAAGACCCTGCCTTAAAGGAACCTGTTGTAGGCTTCTTCACCTTTGAGAGATCTGTCAGAGTAACAGGCTGACTCTTTTTATTATTACTCACTCTCAATTGCTCATTTTCTATACCATGTATCCTGTTCAGGGTCGTGGGTAGCCTGGAACCTATATCTCAGGTCACTTGGGGCACAAGGTGGGGCACACCCTGGATGCTGTGCCAATCCCTTACAGGGCACACATGCACACTTTCACTTACACATTACAAGCAATTTGGCAAATGGCAAATGGCAATTAGCTTACCCTGCATGTCTTTGAACTGTGGGAGGAAAGCAGATTACGTGAAAGAAACCCATCAAGCACAGATAGAGCATGCGAACTCCACACACACATTATTATTTTKAGTATTTTTTATTTATTTTGAGACATAGAGTTTTTTCCTCCCTAAGATTATAATTGTACTTTTTCTGTTTTGGGTTTTCGACTTCTTAATGGTGCTCTTTTTAAAACTTTTTAAACTTGACCAAAAATGAAGCACAGTATTATAMAGTACTGTACATTACAAAGGGTGTTCTAATCCAGTTCTCCAAGTCAAGTCTCTGCTCACCGATACTTAAACACACTCATCAAACTAGGGAATAAATTGAAAGTTGAATCATCTGGGTTTGAGCAAAACAATCCCAGCCCTGGATGTGAACAGTTCTGACTTTAGCGTACAAGATGAAAATACTCTTAGTTGTATAGGCTTGTAAAAAAAAAGGAAGAAAAAAAAAATAGGGCGTTATATTAAACCTTTATGTTTTGAACAATTGTTGGAAATTAGTATTTAATGGTGTTTACCTGATGCTCGGTACAGCACTCCTGAAATCCAGCCCTTTTGATCAAAACTAGAGCACCTTAAATCCACAATCTCACATGTGTGATGATTTGAGAGGTCAGAACACCAAATCGGGAGGTTTGACCCGAGAACAGAGCTGTAGTGCACCATTTTAAGAAAGTTAAAGAAATCTTATGAAATGCTGGAGAGAAAAGGCTTGTTGAGGAAGCTGAGTTGTTTTGGTGGCGACATTGACCTTTCTCTGTATTTGCCGCTGGAAACCTTATTGTTCATTATACCGCAACACGTTTAGAATCTCTATTCTGATTTGACGGATGGTATTAATTAAATTTGTCTAACAGCAGCTCTGGAAGTAGTTTCAGCCGCAAGGCAAATCACAGGTTTATATTAATGTTCCTGATCTAATCCGTTATCATTTCCATTGTAACTATTAATTCACAGAGGCATGTATTGCAGATGCTCATATAACCTAATAATACATGCCTGAATTTGTAATACTATAATAATCAGTGTCAATCTCAACCTACCGGGGGGACGAAACCAACAGCCTTCAGGAGTAGGAATTCGTTGTGAAATTGTCTTCAACCTCAATTTTAGTTTATACATTTCAGAATGCTCCTAGTGCAAGACTTCACAAAAAAAAAAAAAAAATCATAGGAACTCTGATGACACAAAAAGTAAGACTGTCTGCGCACAGTGAAACTCAAGCATCTCAAGGTAGGCAGAATGACTTTCACTACCAAGAGCTTCAAAAGTCTTTTCCAATTTCACTTGTCTATTTCTTTCATCTTAGTGTTTCATCTGCCTCCTCTTTACCTTTCATTTCCTTTCAAAGCAGTGTGCTAAGGACACATGGAGTGGAGCTTGATTGCATTGTGTGAGGTGTGGGATTTGGAGAACGGTTGACGACTGTGAAGGTGGGAGCAGTCTGTGGAAAATAGTAGAAGGTGCAATTATTTGTGTGCGGTTTTTCAGTAACCGTTTTATCTTGGTCAGGGTTGTGGTGCCTGTTTGGAGCTTTTCTTGGAAATCCTGGCTGAGAATCAAGACCTTTCACTATAAATGGGATGCCAGTCCTTCATTCATGACACAAATGTGCGTAAATTCTAAAATAAACAAATCACCTAGTGGCATATTTTTGTGTTTCCAGCAGGTGTTACCCAAGCTAAGGTTTGAACCAGGGAGTCTGGAGCTTTAAGGCAGCGATTCTTCCTGCTCCAACATGGTGCCACACTTAAATCAGAGTTTGTCTCTTCAAATTTGTTTTACCAACAGTACAGATCTCATTTTGGATCTTGAGAAAATGTTCCTGTTTTTGGTGCCTTGGTCATAATGAAGCTGCTTTATTGCCTTAGTGCGGACTCCAGTGTCATTTCAACCCTTTATCCTGTACGGTCCTATTCTTGTTCTTCTGTTGTCTTTCTGTCTTAATTTAATGCCTTCATCCCATACTCCTCTCCACTACTCCACTTTGTAGTCCTGTTGACTTCACTGAGCTCTCGCCATGCTTCACGAGGCCTCCCTGAACGAAAGCGTGCATTTTAAAAAGCGGGTTAAAAAGATGGCGTCCCCTCTGGGGTGTTCCTCTTCTTGCCTGCTGATTCATTATGCTACAGAGAGCTTCGGTTAAGACACTCAGCATCTTAATAGCATTGAAATGAGCTGCGGAGCCACAGGAGGCCGTGATGGCCCACGTTCTGCCTCTGCTGCTGGCTGTGTGATATATTTCACTGGTAACACTATATTAGTTTCTTACATAAGCGTCGCCCTCCAAAGCGGCAGCGCTGTGTTGGTTTGGGTCCTGGATCTCGGGACGCGGCAGATTGGGGCACAGTGGTATGGCTCGAGACCCGATCTCACCACAAAACTGTCAGTGATCCCTCATGCCAGAACGTGCTCTCCCTGTGCTCTCATGCTTATTTGGTTTTGCTCCCTCGTTCCCTCCTGTGTCTGCGCCGCGCTTCCAAAATCCAATTGAGTTTTTCTGTATGGGACTCATTCTGCTGACAGGCGCGTTTACTGCTCTTTTTCCTCGCCCTTCCCTCTTTTTCCCCTCCAGCTATTTTACTCGCGCCTCTTCTCCATCAGCCCCCTGTGTGTGTAAGCTCATTTTTTGAAGTTCCGTGTTATGGCACTTTACTATTGTTTACTTTCAGAAAATGCAGCAGCCAGCTGAATGAACTCCTTAATATTTCACATCCAATTGTACAAGTCAGAGCGTGAGATATTTTTGCCACAACGTGTTACTATACATCATGGGAATATTTTCAGGATCTTATATACAGACATTTCTATTTCACACAAGGGTGAAAAAAGCAGTAAATATTTCTAGTTGAGAAAATATTAGGATATGTCAAATTATTTCCATGTTTGTATTTTTTCTGTTGTCGKTTGTAGATGAAAGTCTTAGAACATGAAAAATAAGTTATAATAAAACTACAATCACAAACAATATATAAACCATTAAAAATTCAATTGTTTACAGTGTCAGACTTATGTTAATGCTATTCCATCAGATGCTAATTTCCCCCCCATAAAAATCCCTGTTACATAATTTATCATCTAATAAATCTCCAATACTTTGCCTTTGGAGGAATATATATTTAAAAATATCCCCATCTTATTGCATCAGGACAAATCTATAGTTCTAAAGCAAGTTTCCCTTAACTGTTCTAGTCCTGCCACAGCGACTGATACGTCCATGCTAACAGAATTTTCGCCGTCGATCGTGTTCACATTTACCCTCTTCCTAAAATGGGTGAAATTGTTAAATAAATAAATAAATAAGAACCTTTCATTTTCTTAACATACATTGACCTCTGACAGCTGGATTCCAGCGCACACCTGTAGAGGGAATCAAACACAAGACACGCTGCATCATAAATGCGCAGCCATTACACGCAGCACAGGACAGTGAGAAGTAATGGCCGCAAGATTGCCTCGGGGAACGTTTGCGCTTTCATCTTCTCGTTTCCCTTTTCAAAGATTGTCCTGCGCTCTCTTTTTTTCTTTTTTTTTTTTTTTGCCGGGTTTATTGTTTAACAGTGAGTGTGTTGGCTGATTTGTACCCTACAGGCATCCTGCCTAGGGCAATACACACATGCACACTGGGACTGGAAGCGCTTAAAAAACATGAGCTTTAATTCTGATAAAATATCCTGAACAACAACAATACTGGTTAATCATTTCAGCACATTATGGATAATTGACATAAGACACAAATATAATTTTTGTCTTTTTAGTGTTGTCAGATATTAAGTCACTTTGAACTGACATGAAGTGCAGTGGCAGGTCATGAGTTCAAATCACAGCACCACCAAGTTGTGACTCTTAAGCAAGTCTCTTTACTCTCAGCTGTTGAAATGTGTGAAAGGAGATGAATGTAAAACATACCTTTCATTTTGTAAATCACTCTTAATAAGAACATTTGCAAAATGCCATAAACATACAAACATTACAAACGTTCGTGGTTTTGGTTCGTTTCATTCTTTTCCAATCTTMAGAAAAATCTGGTATGTAGGCAGAAGCAATTAAAAAAATAATAATTTCACAATGTTAAATACATTGCACATCTTTGCTTCCCTTCATGGTCTGTGAAAACCTCTGATTGGTGTAGAAACTCACTCACTCACTCACTCACTCACTCACTCACTCACTCATCATCTCTACCGCTTTATCCCGTGTACAGAAGTTTTGTATAGTGGGGCTGTAGGCAGTACTTGGAGTCACACTGCATTCAAGCCGCCATCGTACCATCGGTTGGGTAGTTATCTAGAAGACAAATAGCTATGTTGTGTCAAATGATGTGCATGTGAAAAGAAATGGAAAAACAAACATTACTTTTAGAGCTTTCATTTCAGGACTATGTTTAACAAGATTAATGTGCAAAACGTGACATGCATCATTGCAGCTGAACATTGTTTGCGATGATGTCTTGAATACCTATTTTTTGAGCCRAGCAAAGCCAACTAGCTTAATATGCTGGCTTTCCCTCTAAAAGGATTTTTGTGGGATTTTGGCCTCAGTCTCGACTCTTAGTCATGCTTATGTTTGGACCATAGGCTCAAAAACTAGGTCATGACATGATTTCATCCAGATTTGTTCTTGCTTTGATTGCTGTGGACCTGATGCTTTAAAAATATCCTCTATCATCAAACAGCGAATATGATTGATTTCACTCAATCTGGCAAAGTATACAGTATTCCTTAGACACACAATGTTTAAAAAACAACACTTTTCTTTCTTTCTTTCTTTCTTTCTTTCTTTCTTTCTTTCTTTCTTTCTTTCTTTTTTTCTTTCTTTCTTTCTAAAACAAAACTTTTCTATTTTTCCACCCAAAATGTGACAGTAAATGATTTTATTATAAAGCAAAATGCAGCGCATACACCAATGTAAATTGCATCGCTTCATTCTGGTACATGATCAGTGAAGCGAAACTACAAAACACCACCTGCCATAAATGAGGTAAATGCATTTGAAGGAATTGCGGAGAATAATGAAGCAAAGATATAGAGTGTTTACCGTCTGTTACTGACATTGCAGTTATGCCAGCAGTCATAAACTATAATAAAGCTGACAAAGAGAAACTAAAACTGGTAAAAGGAGGAGGCTGGTGATGCATTGTAAACTGAACTTTTTATATTGTTTTGTTACGTTTTCTCATGATCTTCACAAAACACAACACTTTTCTCCTCGTCCCAAAAGGCTGCTAGTGACTCACTACAAAAATCACTAGAATACTGTATATAAACTCAACCAAATTACAGTGCTGTTGATACTAAATGACATACTTATATGACCACAAAACAGAAAATATGTGCTGCTGTATCCTTTGTGACAAAACTGTGGGAGGTGGATTTAAAGCATTTTGCAAAATAATACAAAAACACTTTTTTTTTTTTACATAGAAATTCATCATTTGTGGATTTAACTCCTAAAAAAAAAAACACAAAATATTTTATATTGTTTTGTACACTTTTTGCATCTTTTGAAAAAAAAAGAATGTTTTTTATATCATGTTGTACAAAACATCAGTAGCGCCCTGATTTAATATTTAATAATTTTTTAAATATATTTTTCTTTTTTTTAACTGCTAACTCTTCAACCATGTGCAAATTTGCAATCATGATTTTCAACAAGATGCAATTTAAAAGTAACTCTTTATAACTAAAATTTTTTTTTTTTTAAACACTGTGTCAGATGTGAACTTTCATGCCATTGGCACCATCACAGACTTTTTAAAGTGGAACTGCCAAAGGCTCAATGATGCTTGCAAATCGGCGGTTTTTTTTTTTTTTTTAAATGTGTCAATTTCTACAATATTTTCCGCTGATAAAATGAGGTGTAAATTAAGTGTAAGCCTACACTACCTACTAAACTCAGTTCACACTATGATTAACTATCCAGCCTTAGCGAGAAGATTATGCACTTATTTTTAGTTTGACGGGTCCACATTGTTACTGTGAGATATGAGCTCTGTTTAAAGTCTAACAGTTTGCTCTCCATTTTAGTATTTAAAGGTATAATTGGAGCAATTTATTTTTTCTCTGCTTCCTCCTGGATGTTCAAATTTCTTCGTGAAGTGGACATAAAAAACCTGGCACTGAAGGCAGAAATGAACAGTAATTTATTCCTAGTGAAGCTTTTCAGAGGGAACAAGAAGCTGCCTGATGAAGAGCTTCAGTTAATGGTCACATTAAACATTAGAATGAGGAAAAATAGTGATTGCTTTGACTTTAACTGTGGCGTGTGGTTGTTAATATCAGATGGGCTGGTTTTAGTTTTTCAGAAACAGGTTTTCACACACAATATTCTCTAGAGTTCAAATGCAGAATGGTCCGAAAAACACACACACACTAACATCCTACATACAGTAAGGCTGATTTTGATTAACATAACATGTTAAAGTGGTTTTGGTTGGGGGGAATGAGTAATGTACTGTAAGTAAACTTCATTTGTTTTTACTTTCGCTTGTTTTGTTTTTTTAACCCGGTTTCTGGATTCTTCTGCTTATCTTTATAGGTTTAAAGTTTTATGTCTGACTTTATAAATTGTCTACAAAATGCATACAAACTAAATATCTACAGTACAAAAGTGTACAGACATAAAGGACTTGAAAAATCACCACTTAAATATTACCATCTGCTGTAACCATAAAGTTTTGTTTTTGACACTCTCCAAACTCTTTAGAAATGTTCCTGAGTTTTATGCAAGTCACTTTATAGGACGTAAAGACAACAAGCATAAATATCCATCCATCCATCTGTCTATTTTCCATACTGCTTATTCGGTGTAATTCTGAGTCGCCTTTGGCCTGGTGCCTAACCTCAGCCTGAATAGGTTGCCAGCACATTGCACGGCACAAGCACACACACACTCAATCATCAGCCTACACCACATGTCTTTGGACTGTGGGAGGAAACCAGAGTACCCAGAGGATACATACCAAGCACGTGGAGAACATGCCAACTCCTATGTAAAGTACATGGACAAGAGGCAAGATTAGGACCCCCAACATTGGAGACTGGAACCATTACAATAAACATAATAAACATTGCTAAAAATAAATACAGGTAGTCCCTGACTTATGAACGATTTCTGTCCTGGGAACACATTTGTAAGTTCGATTTGTTCTTAAGTCCAACAAAGTGAATCTTACTGTATATGATTAGACACTGATATATTTATATACAGTATGTAAAGCATACCAAGCCACTTAACTTGACCTGTCCCCTTTCCCCACACTGCCATCATGTGGACAAAAGACAGAAATGCACCTATGGGAATGAATCTCAGAGTTAAATGTTGTCTCTGCGCCTTTAAATCAAGAAGGGAATCCCGGACACCATTTTGTTGCAGAGCTGTTTTCTACTGTGTTGGACTGAGTTGTTGAGGATTTTCCGAAATTAGGATTATTCACCATCAGGACAGCCTTACAGGACAACCAATTTTCATCGTGCTTTCGGACTGATTCATCGATTCATTGATTCATTCTCCCACACTCCACATGCACACACATACAGTATACCGGACTTTAGACATTTTGTACATTCACTGACACACAGAAAATATTGTATATAACTGCAAATATTCGTATCTTGTGTACTGCAGTGTTTTTTTTTTTKTTTTGTTTTTTTTGTACAGTACATGCGAGCTACTACCGTGATTGAACCCGAAGTAGAACCGCGGTCCGGTCGTATCTGTGGAAATTCGTAACTGCAATGTTCGTAGGAAACGAATGCTGTATAATGCAAGATAATAACGAAGCATCGTTGAAAAGCAAGTATGTTGAAATGTGTAAGGCTTTAACAAAGAGAGATGCTACACGTTGTGTAACAACCAAATCAGAAACCTTGGATCTGAAGCCTATCCTAGGAACACACCTAGGAGTATACATTGGTTGGAACACTAGACCTGTACATAGAGGAAACACCAGAACATTAGTGTGTGCTTCATTCCTGGACCTATTTTACTCCATTTCCAATTCTTCAAAAAGAAAAAGAAAAAAAGTAAAAAATGACATTTTTGTCTCTGCCAGAGTTAAACTTTTTTGCTGATACTCAGCTTACTTTCACAACCCAACTTCAGCAGTTTCAGACATCTTTGTATCTTCAGAACCAAATGGGATTGCGACTTTCACTCTGTCTAGATAGCTATTCCATCTAGCTTTTTTATTTTGATCCCTGATTTCTGTCTCTGCACACAGAGAGGGAGAGATTTCAGTATACAGTATGTGCGTCGAGCTTGGAGCGTTTTATTTTCCTTTCTTTAAATTCATAGCATTCGAGTCCAGCTTCCTGGTTTCCCATGAACGGATTTATCCTGAGCTCTGAACGGGTCAAACAGTGACAGCCTAGCCGGTGCAGTTATGTCAGACTCACACACACCAGAAAGCCACTGGAGCAGAGACACCTTTTGGTTTGTTTAGTCTGGAGAAATAAGACAGATAGCTGACGGAATTACAACATCCACCTCATGATTTGCATACAGTCGAGCGAACAATTTGCAATGCATGAGTTGAACATTTTAAATTCTAAAAAAAAAAAAAAAAAAAGGGCTGTGTGTGTGTGTGTGTGTGTGTGTGTTGGGGAGTGGGGTCAGTGAGGGTGAAAATAAGAAGCTAGAAGTGGCTTAGATGTGGAGCATGTGTGAGCTAGTGAGTGTGTATGTGTGTGAATGTGGATGCACAAGTGAGTTATGACACACACACACCAAAAAAAAAAAAAAGGTTTATTTTGGAGAGAGCTGTCACTCAGTTATCAGGTGTTCAGAAACCCAATATCAAAGGAGGTGAGAGCTAGATGTGTGTTTAGATGTGTCGTTGCTAGAGGAGGTGTGTGCAAAGTTGACGCGTGAGTGATAGAGTGTGCTAGTATGGGTTTAGTAGCTGTGTGTGTGTGTGTGTGTGTGTGTGTGTGTGTGTGTGTATTTATATAACCGAGACTTCATCTCTTCCCTCTCCTCCTCTCTGGTGTAAAACATTGAGGAGAACATCCACGCACAGGAGACCTGTTTCCCAAAAGCTCTCCCATGAGAACCAGAGCGTCTCTTCTACACAGATGGAGGGCTGTGATTAAAAATTAATCAACCAGTTTCGTCGAGCAAAGGAGAGTAGAGCTGAGTGTCACAATGCTCCGCTGCATGCTTCTTATTAAAAGGAACAGCTTTATTTAATAGCACTTGCACCAAACTTGGAACTTATCAGCAGAATTCAGTAGAGYGTGAAACAAAGGTCCGGCTAGCTCGCAGGTCTTACATAATGAGTTCATTTTCATATTATATATTCTAATCTGCTTATTTATTAATGAGCTTTGATAATGCACAATAATTGAAAATGTGTGTCTATGCACAGAAGCATTRAGGGATATTGATTACAGTATTGCAGTATGTACCAGCCTGTGTTTTTGACCTTGAAGTTGTTACAGACAAGACATTTAAAACTATAATGTCTTGTCTGTAACAAGACACTTTATGTTGCTGAAGTCAGAATTAATTGGCAAAAACACCCGTTCGCTGAATGAGAAAGGACACAGGATATAGTGGTTAATTTTTTCCAAGTTAGTGGTTCTCATCTCCGGTCCTGGAGGAACCCCTAGCCTGCACATTTTCCTGTTTTCTCAGATCCCAGCACACCTGATTTAACTCATCAGCTGATTAAAAGCTTTTCCTTAATTGAAGTAGGTGTGAAGGAGCAGAGAAAACACTTATATGTGCAGGGCAACGGAGGACTGGAGATGAGAACCAGAGATCTAAGTGAACTGAGAATTCGAACATCTCACCTGAGATTTGTGAGTGACACGAAGACACACGGGCAGGACTAAAACCTCTTTGACAGAAATGTCTAATTTCTAGCTTGCTTTCTTTTCTTATAATTTTCTTAAAAAAAAATTCTCTTATTCATCTGCGCAATATGATAATATCATACTGTACTTAATTCTTAAAGTTTTGCACAGTAGCTTCGGCTAACTGCTGTGATTCCACTCACTCGCTAAAGGACAATACATTGTACTAAAACGTACATTGTTTCGGTACAGAATCGTGATTTGTAAATAAAAATTCTGAAATTTTATTCTGAYAGTGGTACAGTGGACAACACTGTGGCATCAAATTTCCACAGTAGCAAGGGTAGCAAGATAGCAAGGGTTTGAATCCTTGAGGGTTCAGCCAAAGTAAGCTAATTGCTAATTTCCAAATTGCCCGTAGTGTGTTAGTGTCTGTGCTCGTGCTACTGTGGACAAAGTCTGGCTGGACATTTAGGATTTTGGATCTTCCAATGTATGAAATGTAGAGATAAAACTTTCTTTTATTTATCCTTTATTTTATCTTTCTAGTTTAATTTAACACTGCTGCATTGTTGGGAAATTCTCAGCACCTGTATGTATTGTGTACGATGAAATATTGCTTCATATCAATCGTGATTATGATATGTGATTTTTTTTTTTTTTAAATGCCCACTTCTACTTCCAAGGGGTAATAATATTTTGCGGTCAAATTTTTAATATATYTCGTTTAATATCTATATAAGTAATATCTATGTGGATGCTAAACCCAGACAATCACTTTTAAATGAATTATTTAGTTCAGTGTTAGTTTAGTTTACGGTTGATTATTAAACGAGACAAAAGTCTCATTTTTAAAAATCACGACTTTGGAAACAGTTCGTAATTCCAGCAGGTATAGTTTCCATCCAAACTTTTTTTTTTCCTTGTTGTTGTTGTTGAATGTGGCATTCGGAAGACGAGTAGGAAATAAGCAGGCTGTCAGTCACCTCTTTAGTGTGGGAGAATATGCAGCTTCTTCTTTCTAGTGCCTGACAAGGGTAAACTGAGGGAAACTGAGCAGATGTAAGAATATATGACATCGTCAGCTGGGAGCTACTGCAAACAGCAGGCTTAGCTGGGATTGAAGAACAAAACCACTAATGCTGGAACCTCATTATATATTATATTACACAGTACATGTAGTTTTACTGTATCCRTTATAGTTTAATCCAAGCTCTTTCCTGAGACTGGTTCATAAACATTTGAAAGAGTCTATATTTGAGATTGGTTTCTGTAATAACAACAAAAAAAAAAGATCTCTTTTCCCCACCAGCTATCTTCAACTCTGTTTTGTGTTCCTCTGTTGTGCATTACCATCATCTGTGATTTCATCACGGACAGCAAGTTAGAACAAAGATCGAACGTGAAATTCTTTATGAAACCGGATAAATCTGCCACAGAGATGTTTGATATGATCGGGCAAGTTTACAGCCATGCCGCAGTGAGTCTTTCGAGGTGTTCTGAGCGGAATTTGTGCTTCAAGAACATCTCTAGAAGACGACGAGAGATTACAGTAGGAAGACCTTGAGCAAGCTCATCCAATGAAACTGTCAACCGTTCGACACCTTGTGCATGATGATCATGGGGGAAATCCTTATGTGTGATTTGAACATGCGCTGTGTTGCTGCCAAGTCCGTCCCCCGGCAGCTGACCCTGCAGCAGAAGGCTGCCAATACCGCCATCAGTGTGCTGTGGATGGCCAGTCCTTCTGTAACGATGTGGCTCTGGTCTCACGAGGGGCAGAACCGCATGAAAATGCTTTGCATTGTTCAGAACGGGCAGATCCGCAGGTTGCTATCACGCGGAGTTCTGAACAGACAAAAGCGCAGACCGTTTATAGACACGCGGTTGCCAGGCAACGTCGCAATCAGGGTGAACGCACTTCACCTGGTCGCGTGTTTATTTAAGGGTCCTGATACCGGCCCACTTTGTGCGATCATTTAGGTAGCACCGGTAAGGTATCAGGGCCAAAGACAAAGCCAAGATCAAAGAAAAGAAAGAAAGACAAAGAAAGTAAAAGAAATGCGCGCAGAAAGTTGAGAAACAGTGGCAAAGTCCCAGCCTCTGTCTGTTTTAAACGCTGGASAGAGAGAGCGTTTCAGTTAAAGGGCWTACGCCCAGAGAGGATAAAAGATTTTTGTTTTAGTTTTCAGAGCCCCGTCCGACGGCGGAGCTCTGTTTCTTTTGTGTTTTCAGTTTTCTTTTGTTTCATTTAAGCTCCTAATTAATAATCTCATGCCATCTCCAAACTGGAAGGTCTTCCCGTGCGTATCATTAGCACTCTCACACACTCCTCCTATTTCTTTAACCCCCTCTAAAGGCTCTTATCATTAAAAACATTTCGTGGAGTGGCTGTCCATACCACGCCACTTAACACCTTCATGCCGAGGAACATGCTTTGTCTCAGTCCTCACAGTGGAAGAACCCAGATGTTTTGCAGCAGTGTGCATTGAGAATTCGTCCCCAGGGCCAAAACCATTAATAGCAAACTCTACTACCAGGCTTTAAAGTGTCTGAGGGGGCACGTACAGCGAATGCGACCAGATCTGGACCTTCTGATACCACCTTGTAATATAGCCTTTCTGTCAGTCCAGTCCTGACCTGTCTCTGTTGAGTCTCTCCTGACTTCACTCGTTAAAAAARGTTCTTCTGCTTACAGAGCTGCCTGTCTGCATGTCTTTACACATTTTTGTGTAAACTCTAGAGTCTGTTGTGTGTKTGTGAAAAAGGCAGGGKATCAGCAGTTTAAATACATAAAACATCCAGTCTGACACTAACATCTGTGCCACAAGTCACTCGAGTCTACATTTTCCCCAGTCTCATGGTTGATGGGAATAGAAACTGAAGTGCTTGACCTGTTACTGCCTAATTTTCCATGTTGTCCTGCTGACACATGATTGCCTGATTGGATAATTGCTTGAATGTGTGTGTGTGTGTGTGTGTTTGTCTATCACGATATACTTAAAGTTAAACGAATTAGACAAGGTTTTGTGTTATTTATTTATCTGCTTTGATGCTGTTCATTTGTATGTATTGCAGCCTGTAACTTGCTACACGGACTGTTGGTTATAAGCGAGCCAGAGGAAGGAGGATGTTTCTTTGGTAGTTGTAACAAGATTCGTCATCCAGAATCATCCACATACTGTACTGTACACGGGCGCATCAAAATTGAACGATAGAAGATTGGAAAAAACGTTTCCTGGTCTGATGAGTCTTGATTTCTTGATTTCTTGTGTTCAACCTGCTCCTGGTGGTGTAATGGTGTGGAGGATATTTTTGGCACACTTTGGGCCCCTTCGTATCAGTTGAGCATTGTTTTTAAATGCCACAGCATACCTGAGTATTGACCATGTCCAAACCCTCATGACCACAGCATATAACGCGCTATGGCACAAAGCTAAACTCATCTCAAACTAGTTTCTTGAAGATGACAATGAGTTCACTGTACTGAAATGAACCCCACAGTCACCAGATCTTAATACAATAGAGCACCTTTGGGATCTGGTGGATCAAGTGTGTGCAGCCGACAAATCTGCAGAAACTCCAGACGCTCTAAGGAATGTTTTTCGGCGCTTTGTTGGATCTAAGGCATGAAGAATTAAGGCAGTTCTGAAGACAAAAACGGGGTCCAACCCGGCACTAACAAGGTGAACATGAGGAAGTGGTTAATGTGTGGATTTACACAAAGTCACACTGGACGATTCTGCTGTGGTGAATCTTAATATGTCTAATATACTGTACAGTATATCTCATATAATATCAGAAAAGAAATGGTGGTGCAAACAGACACATCCTCGATGTGCTAAAGTTTTACATGTATACACACACATACTCAGTATTCACTTTATTAGGAACACCTGCTTAGTTCTAAAGTGTTACACACTCATTGCTCACTTTATTAGGAATGGCTTTACCCCTGCTTATTATTCAATTAATGTTATTAATCAATCAATCGTGTAGATTGGTAGACCAATAGACACTGACAATTTGCACATTTCATCTCTTTTTCTTATTTTGAATTGCTGAAATACTGTGCAAATTTATATAAGRTACAATAAAAATTATATAATTTATATAAGGTACCCTCCCCACCTCTTTTTTCCCCTCCCCTTCCTACTGTTTGAGCTGTAACACAATCATTTTCCTCACAGGATTAATAAAGTTTATCCATCCATCCATCCATCCATCCATCCATCCATCCATCCATGTGACAGCAGTCTTGTGCAAAAAAAATGCAGAGGCAGGTCAAGAGTTTCTCATCAGAATGGGGAAAAGTTGTGAGTTCTTTGACGTTAACCGTGATATGATGGTTGGTGGCAGATGGACTKGTTCGATTATTTCAAAAACCTTTGCTCACCTGGGAATTTCACACACAAAACTCAGGACTGGAACTAAACAGCTGTGTGGCCATAATCATAAAAAAAAAAGTCTTTAGTTTGCTAGGGAGCCAAAGATTGGACTTTGGAGCAATGGAAAAGATCATGTGGTCTGAGGAGTTCATTTTGACCCTATTATGATCTGGGGTTGATCAGTTGGTCAGGTCTGGGCTAAGCAACATTACTGTACATGGCAGGGGTGGTGGTGGCTCAGTGTGTTAAGAGTTACTTCTGAGTTACTGATCGGGAGGTTTGCAGTTCGAGCCCCAGTTCCACCTGCTTGCTGCTGTTGGGCCCCGTCTGTTCCAGGTGCGCTGTTTAAAACCCTTAGGAGTCGGCGGACCTTGTGCTTTAACCCCAGCCTACTAACAAGAAGCGGGATGAATAAAGAGTTGCATTGTGCCGTAATGTATATGTGATAAATAAAGGCTGAACTTGAAAAATGAAGCCAGCCGATGACCTGAATGTGATAATTGTTTTCCCATCAATGCATTTTTTCTAATCATATTTGCATATCAATGCATATTCCAGGACCCACATTGTGAAAGAGTGGTTCCTGGAGCACAAGGAGTTGGCACTATGTGTGCTATAATCAAGACACAAATTGCAGCAAATTCTGGATTTTGCCAAGCAACATTAGAGATAAAACTGGAATAACTGGATAAGACAAAGATTGTTTTGTTTTGTGTGGGAAAACAAGTAATTGTATTCAACTGTGGAAAAAAATATAGTGATGGTGCTTTGATTCTATGGGTCTTTCAGGGGCCCTTGTTAAGGTCAGTGGCATAATGAATTCCATTCAATATTTTAGCAAAAAAAAATTGTTGGCTCTGCTCAGGGTTTTCCATTGGCCTTCTCGGTCTCCAGAAGATCCATCTCGAACCTGCAACCACAAGTGTTTTTCAGCCTTGTACAGAAAGAGTATAATGACAGAGTGCTACTGTATCATTATGTCCAGGGGAAAAAATGAAATTTGGGTGCCATTAAAAAAAAAAACTGTGGTAGTTTAAATTTAAATAGTTTATTTTGTTTCAAAAGTCAGTTTGACAATAAAATCATGAGGCCTACCTATTTGTTATAAAGGCCAACATTTCATTTGTTGCATGTGTTTCTTTCATATATTGATTTAGACTATTTTTTCATAAAGGGAGCAAAAAATTCTGGACTTGACTGTTTCCTTCTTTAGTCTGTCATTAAAGTGGTGGACTATTTATTCCTGCAGTGTGCATGGAGCACAATCAGACATCATTAGGGTGAATGTAAAATGTGCTTGACTTTAGCGCCTTCTCTCAGTAACAAAGATTTTTCACACAGACTTATTTTAAGTATTCTTCCTTAGTATTTACTGCCTTTTCCTAAGTTCATTCTGTAAAAATAATAGTAATTCATATTGTGTAAATACAGAAGACTAAACTCAAGGTCTTCTTAATAATAATAATAATAAAAAAAAGACTAAACTACTTTTATTAAATCATGATAGGCCTGGAAGCCAGAAGAGTTTTTAGTTCATAAAGTGGACAAAATGGAGAATATTAAAGGCTAAAAGGTTGACGTTTGATTTTGCTGGGTATTAGATACACTCAGTGAATAGGGAAAAGAAAGCAGTGTGTCGAGGGAAGGAATCCGTTCTTAGCCGCATCAGAAAATAAATGAGGGTCTGCAGAGATGACATTTGAAAGCTATGAGTTTCAACGAATGTCCTGTACAAATCAAAACCTCTAAAGAACATGCTTAAAAACTTTATTAGAGCTTAGTATTTTTAAAGCATGTGACTAAATTACATCTCACGCCCTTATTTCTCTGTCTGAATCTGTACCCAGTAGAAAAGCAATAGCGCATTTGAGAGCATTATTATAGTATAATGATCACTGACAGTGTGATGTGTTGTGATGTGAAGTTCAGTTAATGTGACAACTGTGAAATAGATTCTTTTCTTTTTTCTTTTTTTTTTTTTTTAGATAACAGCACCTCCTGAAGTGTTTTATTCTTCTTACATCACATCACCTTACAACCTTATGCTTTTTTATCTATTAATAGTTGCAATTTATGTTGTGGAACATCCTGAAAACAAGCTAGTTCCTCCTGCATTATCACTTATATCACAGCAGCCAGAAACATACCCTGTAAAAACGAGTTGTAAAAGAAAAGCATTCTCTGATAGTCAGCTGGACCTCATTATGCTTCTCACTTTTTTCCACAGCACTAATTTGACAACCTTATGCAATGCCACAATGTTTATTTATTTTATTTTTTTCTGTCCAGAGTTTCATACATTTTTTCCATCTCCAGCGGCTCCCAAAGACTTTCAATGGGTTTGAGGTTGTGACACTTTGGCCCAGTAATATGTGAAAATGATTCATCATACTGTACTTCCAGAGCCACTCTTTCACAAATTGAGTCCTGGAATATGCAACATCAGGGAAGAAAAAAAATGCATCAATGTGATAACCTGGTCATTCGGTGCATTCAGGTCGTCCGATGACTTTATGTTTTTGCCATATACCTTTGCTGAGCCTAGACCTGGCCAACTGAAGCAACCCCAGGTCATAACACTGTCTCTAGAGGCTAATGCAGTGGAAACTATGAATTATGGGAGCATCACTTCTCTTCTTACCCTGACATGCCCTATTGCCTGACTCTGGATTAGGGTCAATCTGGACTCACAAACAAGTGGGTTTCTAATAGTCATACAGCTGTTTCGTCCCAATCTTGTGACTTGACATTGTGTGTGCCGAAATGCTCTTACTTTTACTATTAAACATAGCTGTCTTTTAAAAAATGTGTTGGAGTTTTAGCTGTAAATTATATCTCATACAGTACCTTCCATRTTTGACCCAAGTTATTACTATGGAAACAATAACTTTAATTTCCATTATTAGTTGTAAGTTTGACTTACAGTTGGAGTCACTGTCAGAGGTGTTGCTCGAGAAAATGAATGCATCCCGTGAGACCATGCATAATTTACAATACAAACTATGTTAAAAATATATAGTATGCACAGTAACGTGTAATAAAAATATAAGCAATAGCAGCTTTCAGAAACAAAAAGTAATGAGAGAGAAAGAAAAATTGAGGACCTATATTCTAATTGAAAAAAACAAACAACAAAACAAAAACAACAATAAGATCATTTTTTCACAGTATACTGTACATGCTGTGGTACAACTTAGACTTAGCTACAGTGAGGTTACACATAAATACTGTAGCAAGACGACAGTTTAATAATGAATACTTTCCAGAAATAGCTTGTAAAATGCCAGCACTTTCAATATGGCAGTAATTAGCTGAAGATTGTAAAAATGAAAATGATTGCTCTCTTGTTATGGATAGCTGAAGTCGCAGCAAAGTTTGTAAAGATTACAATGCCAAGAATTTATAAAGAAACTTGTGTCTGCCCTAAAACCAGACCATTAAACCAGCTGATGATTCAGATGTATCAGTCATTTCTCCTCTGGACTGCCATCGAGGGCACATTAGTGCATCTCTGGAGTGAAGCAGCCATCCACCATGAACAACCCATCCATTTACTCAGTGCAGAAGCCATTACGGTGGGGTTTATGCTCGATGAGTCGCGTAGATATGCTCGCCTGCAGGTTACGCCCTACCACGTTTATCCTCTTCATGATAAGACTTGATATAGCCATCTTATTATTCTGACACAGTTTCAAATTTCTCTCACTCTCACAGGACGCCGAGACATAAAAAAAAAAAAAAAAAAATCATCACTGCCTGTTTGTCTTCACCCATTTGGAACCTCATTTTATTAACCYCATTTCCGGCGCTGTTTCTTTTTCAGTTTGAGTTAATTTGAAATTGATCTAGTATCTCCTCTGGTGTGAATTGCCCGGCAAGAAATCTGCTGTAAGACAGTGTGAAAATATTAACTTCAGAAAGAGATTCAGAAATCCCTCTCTCCCCTAAAGGCAGTCTTGTTATTAATTCCACGATTTTATGCTAATAATTACTGGGCTCATTCGGGCATTTCTCTAACATCCCCCCCGTGCACAATGCGCTGTTTTTGGAGTGAGAAGCTCTGTGGTTAGCAAATCCTGGCCTCCTGCAGATGGAGTGCAGTCATCTGTAAAGTCAGAGTTAGGAATATTAGGTTGAAAAACTTACTGCAGTTGGGGTAGAGGTATTGATCTCGAGAGCTGACTCCAGTTCTTCGGAGTGCTGCCTTGTTTTCTTCGTCCTAACTGATTAAGTCAGTCAGAGGCCTGAGGAGAACCAAAGGGCCATCTGGTGCGTTTTATGGGTCATCAGCTCGGTTATGATGAAATGACAAAGTCCAGCTTGACAAGAGATGAAAGTTTGAAAACTGCAAGTATACAGCAGAAGGTTCCAGAGGGACATATAGTCACACACACACACACACACACACACACACACAAAAGTTTGGACATATTTGGGCTTATTTTCTATATTCTCAAACAATACTGGATTTTTTTTTTTCAAAACTATGAAATACTACAGTACATGTGGAATTACATAATTAACTAACAACAATGACAACAACAATTTAGAGTTACCAGCCTCAGAAATCACCAATTAACAAACAGCACCTCAGATTTGAGCCGTTATGAAGGCTTTACAGAGAATAAGTAGTGGATACATCTCGATATCAACTGTTCAAAGGAGATTATTCCATATTTTAGAARGAAATCAAAATCACGAAAGACCATGAAGTACTGTAAGAAGGTGTGTCAAGACTTTTTGGTAGWGTAGTTACTGTATACACATAGAACTTTAGCCGCACTTGGACATTCTAACATTCTAAATAATAAACAAGTAACAATGTGCCATTATCTTCAAATCAAATTCTAATTTTATTTGTCACATACACAGTCATACACAGTACGATATGCAGTGAAATGCTTARGCGACTGCCCTGACCTTAAAACAAAGACTATTAATAAGTTAATTTAACTAAGAAAGAATACATTTCTTAAAATAGGTTAAAAAAAAAAAAAAACTTTTATTATTATTTTATTTATGTGCTCAATTTTACCGCTTATGCACAATATGTCTAACCAGCACCGCGGTCTCCTTTCCTTTTTAGATCAGGGATCAGGTGCAACCATGACAACTAATCAGGACGAACACGCATTCAGTATACGATTTCCAAGAATCATGAGGGCAGATGAGATCTCATTAAATGGTGAACATTTATATAAAACTACCAATCATAATGAGGAGGAAAACAGACAATAAAGTTTTATAACACAAGTTATAAAAACAGACAACGATCATGTGAAAGAGCAGTTTTAAAAAAAAAAGTTACAACAGGATTAATAAAAACAAATATTGTTCGATTATTTACAAATATTGTTCGATTCCTATTCAATGCACATCTCTTGAATCTGACTTATACAGTATGAGAATGCTGTATTGGCAGAGAGTTAGCCCCACTGTGGCAAAAATGGAATATGCTTGTTAAAGAAGCTGAACTTTTGACAGCGAGTACTCCGACATGGTCATGTATCAAAGGAGACAATCAGAGCAAGGCTTCAGTCATTCATGTCCATGTTGATGAAGAAGGATGAGAAACTTATCACGGTTGACAGTTCACAGCTGGCGTGATACGATACATACAATCATTTTCAYCATGCAGCCACTGCTTAAATAAGGTTGGACGTGTCAGTGATTGGGAGACAATGGACCAGACAGTGTTCTGAAGATTAGCCAATGCGAAGTCCTCCTTCATCCATGTTAGTACCAAAACGTCCTTGGTTACAGACCTCAGAGGCCTTTCTGTACATCCTTATAAAAGACTAAAACGACCCACATATACTATATATTCACGTGCATTACCATGTAAAATCTGCAGAGTAAGCTATTTGTGGCAAAACCTGTTTCCTTAACAATAAAGTGAAACTCTATATATTTTTTAAGAGTTTGCACTACATTATCAAGACAAGATCCTTGTACAGTAAGTGAAAACCTACTTAGGCCGATTCTAGAACTACACAGTCTGGTTYGGATGTACCTGTATGGTTAGTACCTGTATACAATGACAAATCCCAATCTAGAGCTACATTCCCATTACAAGCCACATTGTTCAATTTAGATTTTTCGGTCAGATCAGATTGGCATGTCATGACAGTCTACTGAAATGGCACACATCTGCACATGTCCTTGTTATCTGCACATGCTCTCGTTATCTGGGTTAAAACTGCTTAAATCATATGTGTGTGACCAGTCATTCATTTCAAACAATGGGTACAATTTTGCTCTCWGCGATGGCAAGCAATTCGTTCCTGTGTTTGTTGAGGTCCAGAAGAAGAAAGAGAGCCAGATGTCTTGCGTAACTGTTTTCAATTGTATTGCTAGCACTGCTGTGAAATCCCCACACTGCCGGTATTACCTGATTATCCGCATTTGACATCGAGATTTCTGATCTGGCCGTTCTCATTTAAGTTGCATGACCAATATTGGACATGTATATGTATCCAGTTTAGGATCACATACTAAAGTGACTCTGATCTGATCTGATCTGATCTGATCTGAAAAACATCAGATGTATGCGTTCAAACAGCCCTGAAAAGAAAAATCTGTCACATTAAGGTCATTAAATTGGAATTGAGTCACTTCATGTTGCTAATGTGAATGTAGCCTTGTAGACGATGTGATGAGAACATGGTCCAGGTGTTGGAGTGTTGAAACATAAAGGAGGGCGGATGGGTGGATGTGCATTTCTTTTTTTTTTTTACATTATGTTCAAATTATGAATATCTTTCAACATAACCTTATTAGTAGGTTCATAAATGAATCCCCCTGATTACGATAGTTCTTTAATTGTTCCTAAGAGCATGCACTTACTTTGATGCTCCTTGATATGACATCTGACATGACCTCACTTTTTTTCATTTTTACATTTTTTTAGGTCTGAAGCGGATTCATGCTCTGACCATTCAGGCCAATTATGAGTTGAGGATCGACTTGGAGGACTTTGAGAACAGCACTTCCTTCGCTCAGTATGGATCCTTCGGCGTGGGATTGTTCTCGGTCGACCCGGACGAGGACGGCTACCCGTTGAGCGTTGCAGACTACTCAGGAACCGCCGGTAGGTTCTCTCTTTGTCCTGAGAGCTTTAGCATTCAGCAGGTATGGTGAGGGCTCTATATCCCAGCCTGAATCTTTTAGATTCATGGGGAAGGAGGAACCCTTTTACAGATGCATTATACTGAAATGCTTTATGGAGTGTGAAATTCTGTCTATTCTAAGGACACATGCTGTACAAAAGAGCTGCTCACGATCCAGTCCTTCTCCTCTGGCGAAATAAAAGGGACTGACCTTTGTTTGGTGTGATGTAATTGTAAGGAAATAATGGCAGAAAAAGGTGGATTTYCTTTTATTTTTCTTTAGAGTTTGAAGGACAGGTCAAGCACAAAGTGAYATTTGGGCCAAAATGCAGTTTTCATCCAAACTTTGTTTTAAGATTCTTTGAAGTTGTTGTTCAGCAATCTCTTATTATGACTGTTTATAATATTTCTTATTCTTACCATAATGTGTCACAGTTTCTAGTTGGAACCCGATTATGCTGACATTTTCAATGTATTAAAAATAAGACATGGAATTAAACCTAAGTATAGCYATGCTTTACCTTCACTGTCCCCAAATCTTCATACTAACAGTAATTGGGTTTCTACTTCGACCAGTTCTGGCTTCCTCACTTCTGCCTCCAGCCTAACTCCCTGATCTGACCTTCACAGCCTCGAAAAGMGCAGTGATAATGAAGCATCACAACACATATAGTAAATGGTATTTCAACAATGCAGACAGTTCATTATTACGGGAGTCATAAATAAACACTCCATTAACATAAATCAGACAGTAAAGGCTGCTTACACTCTGCTCTAATTAACCAGGATGCCTTCAGGTTTCTGATTCAAAACATCCATAATGCAGCAATTCGCGTTCTCGTTATTTAAAAGCTATGTTTTATCAGCCTTCTTGTTGTCCCTTCTTGATTGTCTTTTCTTCCACAACAATCCTGCTAATCCTATGCTGGGAATTATCATTCACTTGTTACTATGAAATAGCAGCAAACAACAATCATCATACTGTATTTGTCATGTTTTCTGAAACAAATTCTATTGCGATTAATCATTAATCCTATTTCAAWAATAATCATTATAAACCAACCATGTTACTCTTCATCTGCCAGCCGGATATAAAGCGCCTGAAAGTTTCYGTTCAGTTCAGGAAGAGCTCTGAGCAGAAAAGATACACAGCTGTGAACGTTACRCGAGTAACACATTAACACACATACTGTTCAGTAAGATGTTTGAATGAATGTCTCTGAAGGCTCAGTATGTAGAACAGGACAGTTTCTCAAATATGATCAGTCAGAATTTTATATTAATTCAGCTGTTCTGAAATGTTATCTCTTCTGTAGTTTTTCACAAGGAAATAACTTGCTTGATTATGATGCACATAATCTAAGCATAATAATACATTTAATTAATAAGTTATTGATMTTTGACCTCATGCTTACTAGTTTAATCGTAATGTAACAAAATATCCTTATTTTTTTGCACTTTCCACAACAGGAAATAAGGAAAACCTTTTTATTTTCTAATTTTTGGCAACCTGTTTTTCTATTTAACCATTTGGCCACAAATTATGTTCTGTAACTAATCACAGCCATGTTTATCTTCAGTATAACAGCACTCTTTCTCATGCAATGTGCCTTAAATAGAAAAACATGTATACTGTACATATTTGGCCCACAAGCTCAATGCTATAATAAGAATCACAGCCATGCCAGTATTCAGTATAACCGCACAGTTGCAAGCGCGACATTGCTTTTATACAACAGTTTAACAACAAAAAAAAAAACAATACATTACTATCAAGTAAGAGACATTTTGGACGCAATGGGCCTCATACGAGARGCCATAAATGGACAGTTTTTCTCTTCTTTTTAATCATTGAGAATAATTCCTACATTCACAATGGGATTCACCATTGTTTTCCCTTTTTGCTTCTTTCTCTCCTCCTAGGTAAGATAAAATTGTATGCGTTTTGAGAGCACTCTTACCAAGATAAGAAAGAACACTACCGCTTTTAYAATCAATGCATAGAAAAAATTGTTTTACAATTTATAAACATAAAATAGATGTATATAATAGATTATAATATGTTTTTAGATGAATGATAATTATTGGATAAAGATCGCTTAATTGTGGGATAAAGAAATACTATTGGTCAGGGCAATGGAAGATCAGTGTGTTAAGGCTCTGAGTTACTGATTGGAAGGTCAGCGGTTCCTCTGCCAGGTTGCCACTGTTGGGCCCTTGAGCAAGGCCTTTAACCTGGTCGGCTCTAGGGGCACCATATCATGGCTAACGCTGTGCCCTGACCCCAACTTTCTAAGAATAATATTCCCTGGTGTATGAGAAGAAAAAACAAACACTTATGCTGCTCAGTAATGTGTATATGTAAAGGTATGARTTAATTTAATTAAGACTATATAAACCCTTGCATGGTTGCATGTGTTCTGCATCTGAATGGATTCCAGATTGCCGTTAGAAGCTTTAGCCATCCAGGGCTTACGCAGAGAGCACATTTTTAGAGATCGCACAGATTTGATGAAACACATGAATGGATGCTGAGCTGTTTCAGATTGCCATGAGCACTCTGAAACACATCATTATAAAAACCACTATCCAGTTCAACTTTATAAAACAGTCCAACTCCCTCCACTTTATAAAACTCTAACAGAGGTGATGAAGGTAACGCCCTCACTCCATGCGCCATCAAATAATTTTGTTTGATTTCTTTTTACTGTGTGTCTCTCAGATGACACGTCCATTGCTGTGTTTTTGATTGACCTGTAATGCCAGTGCTCGCTCTCTGGAAGATCACATGTTGATGGTGTTTAAGTTTATTTCATACTACTGCTGTTCAGTGGCATCTCTCAGATCTCGTGCCTGATTTGCTCAGGATGCAAYATGCACCAGCCCTATGGAGTTTAGSGGCCTTTGTTGATTCTATGCTAATCTTTTGCACCACCGATGTAAGATCAAGTGGGATTCATCATTCTGCTCATCTGGGTAAGAGCAGATTGGGATGGTTAAGTATGTTTGGTGCATCTGGTTTTGACTCTTCTTATTTGTCCTMTTATCAGAAAATTAATATAACTTTTAATAGAAATTTATGRGAATGTTGCTGCATGAGGCGCAGTGTTTATTTTTGGCTAGCAGAAATRGTTAAAAATTTTATAGCACACAACYTYGTTTGCATGGAATGTAATTGCGCACTCAAAATGTACAACMCTATCTGTTGAATTTTGGAATGAGCTAAAATTTGTACATGCGGAATGAAGGTGTGAGATCATGTTTATTAAGTAGATTGCAATTGCATACTCATAAGTGCAGATTAAAAAATATACAGCGCCATCTGTTGAAGTTTGAGATGAACTAACGATTTTTAAGGTCGATATTTTTATGATACTGTMYAAGGGCGTTTTCTATTTAAATTCCAAAGTAGCATATCTTCTCTTTCCGCAATAAAGCAAAGCCTACTGTGTATGATACCTCAAGCTCGGACAAATACATCGCTATCTGGCTCACATACTTGAATGTTAAAGCTGCTTCTAGTAAAATAAGTGATCCTTCTTCCTTTCCATTTTCATCTGACAAGATTTCATACTTTAAGTTAAAACTGATATCCATGAAAATTATTCTTTGGCATGTCTGGTGATAGTGTCCCTAATTGTACTGTAGTAACAGTTTTGAACTACGAAATAGGATTTGATGTACAAACACAGTTGACATAAAATATAAATATAAAAATATAATTCTGCAGTAGTGCTGTTTTTTTTGTTTTTTTTTACAAATGAATGAAAAGCAGTTTGATCAATAATAATAAAAATAATAAAAACAGGTAAAAATAACACATCCTTAGTTAAAAATGGCGGATAGGATTATTGATTTTGCGAGCAACCCCATGTTCAAAATTTGTTGGTTTCTTATCTCTTCTGTTGTGGAGTTAGTAGAATTGGTTATATTTCGGTTATATTTTTCAGTGCTCCCCCTCCCCACACACACTCCCYGGACACCATTGTGCATCAAATTGTGTGTGTTTTTTCTACCTTTCAAATGAACAAAATGTGTCTGTTTTGGTGTGCAGTAGCCTTCAGTCTGGAGGGTGTCTAAACCATTACCCGCTACTTTGTGCAAGTGAAACAGGTTCATAGGCTCGGGAAAAAAAAAGAAACCCCATGAAATGCAATTTTTCTGAAAGGCAGATTGAGGTTACGTTCAGGGTGAAAAAGTTCTGCGTCCTCGACAAGCCAAATAATAGCGTGTCCAAGAAACGGAAGTCCACTCCGTAGAGTCCAGACATCACCAAAATGAGAAAGTGAGGTTTGGACAGGAGGTTTAAATTTTTTTTTGAGGGTGGGGGGGTTGGACAAGAGCAGGCAGCGTAATGTATAGTGAAGTAAGATTCCTATAATTCTCCTTGGCTTCCTGTTTAGAAGCTTATACAAAAGCGTGGGTGAATATGTCGTGGCTAATCGGGCATTCATGGATAGCTCATACAATGGGATTGGAAGTTTACCCAAAGAAACCTCCA
>QMIH01000988.1:79318-91090 GCA_003987875.1 Clarias batrachus
TTATAACGAGTGGTTATTTCAGTCAAAGTTGCTCTTCTATCAGCTTGAATCAGTCGGCCCATTCTCCTCTGAGCTCTAGCATCAACAAGGCATTTTCGCCCACAGGACTGCCGCATACTGGATGTTTTTCCCTTTTCACACCATTCTTTGTAAACCCTAGAAATGGTTGTGCGTGAAAATCCCAGTAACTGAGCAGATTGTGAAATACTCAGACCGGCCCGTCTGGCACCAACAACCATGTCACGCCCAAAATTGCTTAAATCACCTTTCTTTCCCATTCTGACATTCAGTTTGGAGTTCAGGAGATTGTCTTGACCAGGACCACACCCCTAAATGCATTGAAGCAACTGCCATGTGATTGGTTGATTAGATAAYTRYATTAATGRRAAMTTGAACAGGKSTTCCTAATAATCCTTTAGGTGAGTGTATATATATACACTTATTTTTATTTGGAAATTTGAGTTACTTGCAATTTAACAAACCCAGTGTCTGCACTAAAAAACAGGTGGGTGGTTTGACAAATATATTATATCTTGATATCTGAAGATGAGATGCATGATGATTGAGGCACCCATCCTTTACACAGGCCCACACACACATACTTCTATACAGTATGTATGTCTGTATTTTTCGGACTGACCACGTGTATATATACTGTACAGATCACGACTGTTGGCGGTAAACCATTGAAGGTCAAGGTTCTGTAGTTTCAATATTAAAAAGAAAGATCAACCCTGAAACACGCTATACAGGGGGAACCAAATGTTAGGCCTAAGACCTAAGTCTTTTTTCTTTAGGGTCAGCCGAAGACAACTGGCCCAGAACAAACAACGGGAGGAAAACATCTTTGCATGTGACAACATCAGTACTGTATTGAGCCACCTTTCATTTTAATCATATTGATTAAATGATGTATATAATAACATTAAGCAAATAGCAATAAATGTTTTACTGTGACAGGCTATAAAGTGCCTAAAAAATACAAGTTAAAAATTGGTTGTTTATGTAACAATCTCAGCAGCAACCTCATTTCCTCTCTCGTCTGTTCCAACCACTCAGTATTCAGSATCACCAGCTTGATCATCTGCTGTCATCTGCACCTGTTTCTCACTGGTTCATGCCATAAGTTAGATGTCTTTCTTTAATGCTTGAAAATTCATTGGTCACTGTGTGGCTTAACAGACAAAAAACCTTTCTTTTAAACTAGTCAGGTACAGGGATTGGACCGAAAATGAGAGACAAAAATTAGAACTATAAAAAAAAAAAAAATCCTAGAGAGCGATTTGTCAAGACTGCATTAGAATACAGGCGAGTCTGGAAGTTTGGAAAGCAGATATACTGTACAGAACTGAGAGGTGGCTCAATACTTTTGCACAAAAGCATCACACATTTCGAGTCAGTTTGAGCATTTCATGTAATTTATCATCCTTTTTTGCCTATGGATCTAGACATTTGGGCCACTCTGTATACTGTAAGCTTAACTTTAAATCAATGTGATGTTAGTGATTCTGGGACTAAATTCTTGATTAGTGCTGCATTGTCATTATATTCCTGTGAGAAGTTGGCAGTTGTCTGTCACTCTCACGGCAGACAGGGACATTGCTTGCACAGTTAAAGTGGCGTGCTTAATAAGAGAAAAAAAAATCTCATCATAATCATAAGGGATAACCGTCAGATTTCTCAAGAGCAAACGCTTCTTTTCTCACTTACTATTTCCATCAGTGTTCAATATCATATTAATGAGAATTTCATAGTAGAAGAAGTGAAGACACTACACACTGGCGTTTCAGAATACAGCAAAGCAGCTGGACTGAGTTAAAGCAAAGAATACGCTTATTCGTGATCTATGAAATGACACTGACTTTCATTAAGGTGCAAGTTAACATTTTAAAACCTGATCTGTTTGAGCAAAGGAGGGAAATAACGCTCAGGTTCATCACGCTGTGGCAGAAATGAAACAAGTTCAAAGTTACACTGATGCCACTATGAGCAGGAAATCAATTGAAATGGAAGCCATTCCCCAAAAGTAAAAAAAGAGTAAAAAAAAATTTTTACAAAATTGAAATCAAAACCTTTTATTTATGAACTCTCCATTGAAGACGTTGCTATAAAATTTATACGCAAATCATTTAAGATGGAATTTATCTTTACAAGTTACAATCTGATATTACTGTACCTGATATGAATTAAATAATATGATTTTATTTTTTATAAAACACTAATGCACTAATGTAAGTGTAGTCTATACAGTACCAGTCAAAAGTTTGCACATAAATTTGGATTTGTTTTCTACATTCTAGAACGTTACAGGATTTTTTTTTTTTTTTACAAAATTACAAAATAACACCAGGAATTAGATAATTAAGTAACAACATTCAGTTTGATATTTTAAGATACGAATTTCTGGAATAGTTCTTGCAAGAACAGTATTGTGTCAAGTGCATTTGCAAAATCCATCGAGCTCCATGATGAAACTGTCTCTCATGAAGACCTTCACAGGAAAGCGAGACCAAGACCTACCTCTGCTGCAGAGGAGACGTTCATTTAGATTCTCAGAATCACCAATTAACAAACAGCAGCTCAGATTAGAGCCATTATGAAGTCTTTACAGATTATAAGTAGCAGATACAGTGCCTTGCAAAAGTATTCATACCCCCCTGAACTTTTCCACATTTTGTCATGTTACACCCACAAATGTAAATGCGTTTTATTGGGATTTTATGTGATAGACCAAAACAAAGTGGCACATACTGTAGTAGTGAACAGTATTCAGTGTCTTAAAAATGTGTCTTTAAAACAGCTGATTATTGTTGTTGTTGTTACATAATGACCTAATTCCATATGTTATTTTACAGTTTTGAAATCCCCAGTATTGTTGTCGAATGTAGAAAATAAATCACTGAGCAAATTTACAAGTGATCACAAACTTTTTCCAAGACAAGTTAATGTCTTGGACAGTTTCTGTGGGTTTCTAAATGATAGAATACTCAGAGGTACTAAAAACTACTAAGACAAGAAGGGTTTGAGGAGCTAAAATAAATGAATGAATAAATAAGCACTAAATACCAGACCTACAGTAATTAAACACACTTGGGGATAAAGGTGAAGTACGTACAGTATTGCTGAAAGATTCACTGAAGATTATCGCTCTGGTCGTTTGTTGTAGGCATGTCTCATTTCCTACACTACCTTTTCTAGTCTGGTCTGTAGTAAGCCTGTTTTCTTTTTCATTCCTGATTCGAATCTATTAAACTAAACGTGTTTTAAATGTGACATGAATGACATGAAATAAACCTTCAGTAATTTCTATTTCTGTTTAATGTCTCTGGTATTTTTTTCGTACTGTAGGTGTGTTTTAGTAATTATTCCTCATGGTCAGCTAGCGCATCAGAACAGCCAAAGGTCAGCTCATTAGCAGGTAATTGTTTATCGGCCAAATAAAGATCATTAAGCAAAGACGCTTTGGTGGACATTTCGGACACGCCGCTTTGTCGTAGAAATTAATTGGTAGCTCCTGTTTTGGCAGTCCTTCAGAACAATGCAGCAAAGAAGACTTTATTTCAGTGAAGACCTGGCAACCAATGCAGACGCGTCTTCCAGGTGAGGACTATATGAAATGCCACAGCAGCTGACATGAAAGGTGACAGGGGGAAAAAAAATGGAATGGGGATATCTATTTTTTATTTTATTTTTTTCGGTGTGTTCTGCTTCAGTTTAAGGACGGAACGTGTACTGATGGGGCTCATTAAAATTGAAGTCACTATGACTGCCTGGTACCAGATGACGTGCTGTATCTCAGACTGACAGAGAGGCGCGCAGAGCCTCCTGTGTGAGCAGAATGAGGTGTAAAATAGGCCACGCTTCACCTTTTTTTCTTTTTTTTTTTTTTTTTGACATTTTTGCATTGCAATTATAAGATAGTAATGTTCACTTATTCTCAGCACTGGGTAAAGGGCAGGCATTTGCATGGCGTCATGTCCCATTACATCACGTCAAGTATTATTTTAAATTAAAAATCACTTCGGTTGACGGGAAGTTTTACTACAGGGCACTAGAGTCTCGCTTCAGTTTCTCAAAAATAGTTACAGTCAGATGTGCGCTTAGGTTCATTCTTTCAAATTGCAGCCCAACATGAAGCAGAGTTTCTCTCACCACCCTGATGTGTTTTATTCCTCTTAGACACTTTTTGTATTAACTTTTTGTTTTGTAATGAAAGACAGATCATGCCATTTTATCTATTTATAATTGTGTTTATAAAGTTGCTGAATGTTTACAAAACAAATGAGTTCCTGTTAATTACATTAAAGCTGCTTTTAACTGTCATTTACACAAACACAGCATTTCTTCTTTTTTTCTCTTTTGAAGTTAAAAAGACAACAAAACAGCATTTGTGGTCTGACAATGGCAGCTGGAGCAGTGTTCCTGTAGACGTTCACATTGTTGAAAACTGACTATCGCTAACACTGGACACTCCTTCACTAAATGTTAAATAAACAGGTCTGTAGCCATTAAAGCTCAGCGCACTTCAACAGTTATTTGTTTTGCTGTTTTCTTTTCTTTTCTTTTCTTTTGTGCAGTATAGCGTGAGATATATATATATATTTATATATATATTTTTAAGTTCAAAATAGGCAACATGATGAACTGAATTTAAAAAAAAGGATCACATACAGTAGGCAAAGAAATAGCTCAGATAAACATGATCATGTGTTTTAATTGTTGTTCTTTCTATGACCAAAAAATATTAGTAATATATTAATTTTGAGAGTTTGTGATGTCATTCCCCTGGTAAAATATACACTTTATAAGCATAATGATAACTGAAGTCTGAAGCCTCTTCATTAACAAACACCGGCAAGGCTTCCATTTAAGCACTTATTTATTTATTTATTTATTATTTTTTTATATCATCATTGGCGTATGCTGTGTTGCCGGCATTCGATCTGTGCCGATCGAATTTTAGGTGTTAAAGAAATCACCCATATCAATGTTTATATGTTTATGGGTTTTGTTATTAATCTATGTAGCATCTACAATATAAATTCCTCTGAATTAGTGGTTACTATAGAAACAGCAGATGTTATATAATGCTGTTATATAAGATTCATTAACACCTTCTTGAATCAGATTCAAGAATTCCGTGCGAATAAAAAAACAGGACAAACCTCACATGACGTCATCCGAAGGTTTTCTACAGAGACGACAAACTGTTGGCGCTCCGGCCGTCGCCGTCTTGACACCTCCCACTCTGACAATGCTAAACCCTGGTTTACCCATAAATGGGCTTAAAGGGAGAAACAAAGGGAGCCTGGCTGTTGGTTGGAAGACACCTTGTTACCTCGGTTACCACAGCTTTAGCCTTTAGCTAGGTGGCTAACGTTGACATATATGCTATGAGTTGACTCGGCATTTGATTGAACGCCGTCATTCATACCCTACACATCCTCCCGAGTCAACTCGTACAGTACATTTCCTGTGGCAAGCCTAACTACAACGATTCCATTAAGCTGGTTAACTAAACAGCGAGCGCTTTGATACCAATTGTTAACTCAAATCATCCACATCCCTAATGATGAATACTTTTATGGCTTCAAGTAATGTTAACTGATGAGCTACATTAAAAACTCGCCCCCCTGTAAAGTTGGAGACGCAAAAAAAAAGCGGGTTCTGGTGAACATTTTAACAAGGGGTTCTAAGGGGATTTACTCACTTTTGGAGGCAGCTCCTAGTGGTCATTCGGAGAACTGCATATTTTGGTACTTGAACGTTGGACTCGTGGTTTCGCCGTTTGAAAACTAGGGCGATAAAGAAAGACGCTAATGACTGTGGTGTTTCAGAAACATTGGATCACTTTTTGTGAACATCTCCCCTTTCTAAAGGGAAAGCATTGTACTGTAGGAGATGATCTAATGGTTTCTACTCAACATTAATTCATTAGTTACTAATGGGAATATGGGTTAATGTGCACTATTATTCTAATGCAAGTTAAAAACCAAAACAAAACCTTTCCACCATGTATATGAATTTAATCAGATGTTGATGTCTAATATTTTCTCTCTCGTTCAGTTCAATACAGAGTTTTTTTTTCTTCCTCTTTCACACTCTGCTTTTCTTTTTCACTCATGCTCCCTCTTCCCTAACTCTTCAAGGTCATTTTTAGTTGTGCTTGCCATGTTCTTTCTGAGAAGGCCGAGTGTAGGAGGCGAGTACTCGCATGTCCTCGGTGGCAAGGTCTGCCTTTGAGTGCTGTCGGACCACTCAGCGAATCATAAGCTTGTCCATTATCTTCCTTTGGCTTGTATCCTATATGCTTTGTGATTATGCTCTGCAAGCTAAACTTACAAGACAGGCAACCACAACAGGAAGGGATTTGCAGTGTTTATCCAGCCTGAGACCTTTCGTGTCTCCTGTGCATGACTGATCGATAACCTGCGGTGTGGTCAGGGTTTCAAATCACTGCTTCACTGTATGCATCCATTAACGGCTTTGTATGTCTATGTGGTGATTTAGGAGGACTTAAACCTCTCTCTTTACTGCACACATTGGGTCTAATGGTCTTTTCAATGGAGTAGTCACTGCTGTGCTGCTGGTTCAATGAAACAGACAGGCATAGCCGGGTTATCTGTTAAAACTGTAATGAGGTGAAAACCAATAGTTGGATTTAGTTGTTGGTCTCCTATACATGATTCTAATCTCAGGACCATTTTTTTTTTAGTAAAGAACTTTTAGAATCTGAACTAGAACTCTAAGAATCCGTTCTAACAAGACTTCTTCACGGTCCATTTTCATTCAAGCTATTAAATTGCATTTACATACACAATATTTCATCAATCCAACTGGAATCATTCTGATTAAATAGTCCGGTTAGAGCTGTCGCCTTGCACCACCAAGGTCCGGGTTCGATTCCTGCCTTGGGTCTGTGCTCTTTAAGTTTGCATGTTCTCCACCCGTGACCCTGCGATGGGTGAGTGAGTTAACTGTATGCATGGACATTGATCTGATAAAATGTGAGATTACAGATTTTTTTTTTTTTTTACTCTGCTGGAAATATAAATAGGAAAAATAAAGCAGAAGAAGAAGGAGTTTTTTTTTTTGGTCGTCTCATTCCTTTTTTGGTAAATTCTGATTTCTRCATTCGATACGTTTCATATGTTACAAGATTTTAGCATTATCTATGATTGGTTAGATGTTTAATATGTGTGAAATGGTAAGCCAATTAGTGCCCCTTCTTGGATAAAAGTGTGGATAAAAGTCTAACATAAACACAGACTAGAGAGAGAGAGAGAGAGACGTTGCAGCGTTTGTTGTTCAGGAATAAAAGCAAAGTTTTCCTACTGGAAATAGGGAACAAACATGTGCAAAAAAAAAAAGAATACACAGAAAAACACTCAGTTCAGCTGTGTTCATGGACAATACTTACTGAGACAGATTATTAAGGTTTTACAACACTCCTCTCATTCGGGTTGCAAAATTCATTCCAGTGACTGTTCCGACTGAGGCGTTTATATGATGCGGATTCATTCTGATTGACTATTATTCTAAGGTTATTAATATTAAGGTCTGTTTAAATACACCTACTGATTTTAAAGTAATGAGATTAAATATTTCTTGATAGGTTTGTCCCTTTCTGTCCGTGCAATTTTAAATATTGCCCTCATGGCCGTATGCGTCTACTCCAGGTTCCATGGTTTCCTTTGACTTCGCAAAAACATGCCAGTAACTACTGATTATGCCAACTCACGCCTAGTGGGACTCTTTCTTTTGTATGGGAACAGAAACTCTATAGTAGCTATATAAAAATTAAAAAAAACATTTAAATGTTTAATAGAGACATACTGTATTTGCATGAAAAAGACGTAATTAATTGAACATCTCTGAACAATAATAATAATATATAGGGCCTATTATTTGCAACTTCGCATACTGTAGACCAGCCAATCAGATTTTAATTTACAAAATTGTTTTTATTTAAAAAATTTTTTAATATACATTTAATCTGAAAAGGGTTGCATACACAAATCTATGTAGGATAGGCATACTTACACTATGTGGCCAAAAGTTTGTGGACGCCTGACCATCACACCTACTGTATACAGTATGTGGCTTTCCCCACACTGTTGTCACAAGCTTTGACGCACACAATTGTTTACAGTATGCAATATGGAACTAAAAAGCCTAAATCTGTTCTAGCAGAACAGTTTCCCCGTGCACAAAGTGAGCTCCATGGAGACATTTTACCAGTGTGCCAATGGTGAGTAAATCAATCATCCCAGGCCTCCGAACCTGACATCAACACCTGACCTCACTGATGCTCTTCTGCTTGAATGAGCACGAATCCCTCCAGCGACCCTCCAGAATCTATTGGAAAGCCCTCCCAGAAAACTGCAAAAAGCAAACTTCATCTGGCACAAAGCGATATGCCGGAGTGACCATATAGCACATACAGGAGTATGAAAAACTAATTATGCTTATTAAAAAGATAAGTATGCGGGCACGGGCTCAGGGAACTTGATTACGCGAGCAGGGGTCATATTTGATTATTGTTCCCATGCTCTCTATCAGACATCTTCATGTTCCCTTCAGTCTCACCTGCTCCTTCTAACTGCCAATTAGGGTGACTACTGATATTTAAAATAATGTTTTAAAAAAGGTTAATGTAAGTCTTTGACGTGTGATGACTTCATTTAATTGCAGAATTCATAATTGTGCACACAACCGCAGGTGGAACGACGATAAGAGCAAATTAATTTAATTAGACTAAATTATATTTGCGCAGTAGACCAATGGACTTCATCCTGAACTCCAGATATAGATTTAGATTCCCAATGAACGAGCCAGAGGGGACAACATGAAGAAATCTTAAGACTCTGCTGTGTTGGATTATTATACCTACTGCACAGTAACATAAATCATAAAATATCATAAATTTCGACATGCCTTCTAATTCAATGTTTTTTTTGTTTTGTGGTTCTTTTTTTTTTCATTCTAGTACAAGGCAAGGCAAGTTTATTTGTATAGCACATTTCATACACCATGGTAATTCAAAGTGCTTTACATAAAAGAGAAAATAAAAGATAGAAGATACTCTAATGAAAAATGAAATACACTAGGCAATAATAGCAATGAAACTTTTAAAATGATTTAACATTTGATTTAAAATAAAAGTAGAATAGTTTGCAATAAAACTATTTAAAATTTTATTCATAATCAAAATAAAACAGTCAAAAATACGAGATAATATAAAATACAGTGCAGTCAGTTGCAATACTGAAGATGTTTTAAAAAATATATGAAATACAACAACAATAACAACAACAGTCAGAACAGTTGACACGAATGTTAACTGTTCTGGAATAGTTCTTGCAAGAACAGTTATTTTAAGTGCATTTGCAAAACCCATCAAGCACTATGATGAAGATCATCATGAAGACCTTCCCAGGAAGCACTGTCCAGACCAAAACGTACCTCTGCTGTAGAGGAGAAGTTCAGAAATCACCAATTAACAAACAGCACCTCAGATTAGAGCCGTTATGAAGGATTTAGAGAGCATAAGTAGCAGATACATCTCAGTATCAAAGGGTTAAAAAAAAGACCACTATGGCGTATTTTGGACGCCTTCAGCATTGTTCTCCAATGTAGAAAGAAATGTGTGCAGAATGTCTGCAGTTTCATCCACTGAGGAAGAGTTAAACTGGTTCTGGGAGGCGCAACACCTCAGGGTATCCATGTTAGACCATCTAGCGCATGCATTAAGAACTGTGACTCCTCACGCCATTTTGAGTCTGAACCAGGTTGGTTTGGAAAATGTGAGGAATCTTTGAGTGCTTGTTTAACACACATTAGTGGAGCCCAACCAAGTTATTTAAGGTCTTTTTTTTTTGCGTTCGTCCTTGACAAATGGAACATAAACCGACATCATCTGTTCTCCCTTTTCTTTTATTCTTCTTAGGTTTAAAAATAAGAGAGAAAAATTGCTTGAAGTGTCTCCCTTGATGTGTTTGATGCGGCTTTGACGTGTTTGTCAGTCGGGAGAAAGAGACACACACACACACACACACATACACTAACAGCACGCGTGATGGTGTCTCAATTGTCTCTCTGGTTTGTACATCATAGACAGAGTATTTAAGTTCTCAGCCAGACGCCTCGTGTCACGTACATCTGTTACATCAAAGGACAAAAAGTCATTCTAAGTTCTGGAAAGAACAAAGAGAAAGGAAGTAATATATTTATCGGAATATGAAGTATTGCCATTTAAGGAATGAGGGAGCACAATGAGGATTGGACATCGTCTAGGGTCGGTGTAAGAATACAGAGGGTGAGAAAAATGGGAAAAGTGTCAGAAAACCCTAACAATTCAGTTTTCTGAAACAACATAACCAGGATGAAGGYTAAKGCAAAACTTAGTTTTAGACTAATCCTACATTTTTGTAGTAGCTCATCAACCAGGCTTGAATGAATCGTAAATTACAAACAAACATACTTTTTTTTTTTTTGGATTAAAAGTATGTCAACTTGACCAGTGCCCTGAGGGATCAACTACAACTGGGGATTTGTTTATCTGTTCAGTAAATCGCTTTTGAATAATTCATGCTCATGCATGCTGGGATGATTTGACTCATCTCTCTGGCTCGCTCATATTGATTTACTGAATAGAGCCATATTAAAAGCACTCGCTCAAGTGCCTTGTTCAATATTCAGGGTGCATGCCATGAAAAAATAAAGCTGCAGATTTGCATCTCCAAAAAGGAAAACAGCCCTTGTCTCTGTTCGTAAGAGAAGACTTATGAACCMTGTCCCAGTTTATTTTACAGAGAGACGTAAAATTAATTAAACTTTTATGATAGGGTATATCATTTGAAGTCATGCTGTCATGTTATAGAGTGATATTATAAAGCATGGCGCTCGGAGATTGAGTGTCGCACACCGTGTCCACTACAGAATGGAAATGCCGTAGGTGCCAATTCACGTCAGGTTCGGTGGGCAAAACTGTCTTACAACTGCACGTGTTCAAATCAAATGAGTAAAGCGCACTGATGTTTATAGAGAATACAAACAGTTTGCAACAGAGGTTGAATCAGATCTTAGGGGAAAAAAAAAAAAAATCATAAGTTAGCCAAGAAAATGTTTACACACTTCAGGAAAAGTAAAAACGTGCACAATGGGCAACAATTTAATATACAACTTATTGCTATATATATATATATACACTATATACACTATAAACTCTAATGCTCAAAGTAATTAAACATATTGAGTACTGTTAACTTAAATAATTACAATTAGTTCAAATTAATAGACCTTGATGAGTATTTAGAACTTTTGGAATTTATGAGTTTGTAGAAATGACACTTTTCAAGGTTAGCTGGACAAATTTGAYATTTTAAGTAACTGWAAGTACATAAGTAACAGTAACTGTCACCTTAAAGTTCCACCAGCTTTAAATCTTTCAGACTAGTGATTTTGTGTCTGACGTCATCAGGGCAATAGGGCACTGGTGCCTCAGTGGTAGATGTTTCTCCTGCCATGTGAAAGGCCCGGGTTCGATTCCCATCAACTGGATGAAGTGCCTGTCCCAAGCCCAGATAAAATGGGAGGACTGTGTCAGGAAGGGCATCTGGTGTAAAACCTGTGCCAAGCGTGTGTGTGGACCGGATTGTCTGCTGTGGCGACACAGCCGGGAGACCAACAACAATTTATTTGATTTGCAAAAACTAAAAAAAATTATAATTGCTATTAAATAGTATGAATTCGGCTACTCAATAATGCAAA
>QMIH01000988.1:151314-169689 GCA_003987875.1 Clarias batrachus
TTCACTGTGATCTTGGTCAAAAACAGACCAAAAAAAAAAAAAGACTGTTACAGAGCGTCAATGCTATGATTTTACTTACACCTGAAGTCTATATATACAGTATGTACTGTATGAAAAAGAGACAGATTTTAGAGCAAGCACGATTGTAGTTTTCATACGTACGTCACCAGTCAAAACTTTGGACACACCTTCCAATTCACTGACCTTTCCTGATTTTTTTTCTTCTTCTAAGACTCCAAAGAGTCCAAAATATGCAACAACAGTTGATATTGAGATGTATCTGCTACATATGCTCTATAAAGCCTTCATAACGGCTCTAATCTGAGGTGATGATTGCAGAGGTAAGTTTTGGTCTTGCTTTCATGGGAAGGTCTTTCATGAGAGCCGGTTTCATCATGGTGCTTGATGGGTTTTTCAAATGCACTTGACACAATACTGTTCTTGCAAGAACTATTCCAGAACAGCTGACCTACGTGTCTATGTAAAAATAACAATTGTCTTGATTTCTAATTACCTAATTACCRTATGTGTTATTTCATAGTTTTGAAATCTCCATTATTGTCCTAGAATGTAGAAAATAAAACATTTCACTGATACTGTATTTAGTAGAAAAAAATAAATGATATTGCGGATGGTTTTCCGACTGTGGTGCATCTTCAATTACAAATATATATATATATATATTTCAAAACATTTTATGAAATCCATGGACTGAATTGTACTTTTTCTTCCTGCATATTGTTCATCCCAGTGCACGGGAATTGAGAGCCCATGAGATTGGTCRCCATTGAGCGTACAGTATCAGTATACAGTATATAGCGTGTATCAGACGATCAGATTCTTTTTAGCCAGCTTAGAGAAGCTTCTCAGGTAAAAATATACAAGATTAGGAATGAGTGTGTGAAGCTAGATGGCATTTAGACCGGGGTGTGCATCCGAAGTGAAACAGGAGCGGTTCATAACCATTGGGTACTTATGGCTCTTGTATTATATACAATCTATAATTCTATAATCTAGTTACATCGAGGTGTTGGAATCCTGACTTTAAAATGTCTCTGAAACGAAATACTGCATAGAACAGCAGGTTTACTAAGGTTTTCTTTTTTGGTGCTAAAAAGTACACAACCCCCAAAAAACAACAAAACAAAAAAAAAACCCTACAATGCAGGGCTTATTATTTGACAAAATGCAGTATGGACATTTTTAATGGGGATATATGTACTGTAAAACATATACAAAAACACAACAACAACATCAACAACAACAAAAACCAGCAAGTAAGCACCATAAAGAATTCACATAAAGAATTAGGACTCGCTGGAAAAGTTGTTCTGGTTAATTAGAGCAACGCGAATGCCTGTTTTTTCCCCCCCTTATTTATATTTATAAAGTGTGTTTGTTTCACATAATTAGCAAACTGTCCACCTTTATGGCATGCCATAGACGTGTCACACTGCCTCATTATCGCTGCTCCTCCCGGTGAGTCCGACCTGGTGAGGAGGCCAGAGGCAGAGGACAGGAACCTGGGACAGATTGATTGCAGAAAACCAATTAACGCTTGACAGAGGACCTGAGGGCAGTGTAGGTAAAGGTTCTCTGCCACACCGAGATAAGCAGCACATATACTTGACTTTTTTTCAGGATTTACAGGCTGGGAAGCTTAAAAAATAAAGTGTGCTAAATTTCATKACCGTTCCTATACTTAGTGTCGGACTTCTGCCTGATCTCCTCAGACTTTGGAACTCGGYTCTCGGAGTCCAGTAGCCAACTTTACTACACCTATATATAGGGTCTTTGAAAGGTAACACGGAGCAGATACCGCATCAATATGTAGTGATGTTCCTGCATACACACTGCATACACATACACTCCTGCAGTAAGAGGCTAAAGATGGGCCAAATGAAATAAGAAAGCGAGCAACGCAGGCTCAAAAAAAGTACCCACTGTTTAAAATTCACGGAGGAGATTCTGTTTGAACGGTAAATAATATGATTCTGAATTTCATTTCAGCACCTACTTTCCCTTATGAAAAGAAGTTAATTCCACAAATTTATTTGTGTTTCCTACTAGCAGTGTAAAGTGTGCTACAGGAGCAAAGTGTGCCAAGTGAGTAGTATGAGAAGTAGACTTATTTGAAACTATCATGTTTATTTGCAAGCATTTCTCTCTCTCTCTCTCTCTCTCTATACCGCTTATCCTGTACGGGGTCACGGCGTGCTGTCATGACTTCAGAGACGGGGCGGACACAGATGCAGGGTTCACGCAAACTTAAGTTTTCTTTATTACGTTTTCACAACAGGTTTTGAAATAAATAAAAAGAAATACAAGTACACTGTCGATTTCTTCCCCGGACTGGTTTAACAAGACAAAACAAAACAAAACAACACCGCTGGAAGCTGGGAACCCCCTCAGCTTTGACCTTGACTTTGTAACCGGCTCTTCCAGCCGCTCGTGACAATCATACTTTTTAATCCTGGGGGAAAGAGACGAGACAAGACACAGGTGAAGAACACAACGACAGTGACATGTGCACAACGGAGAACAGACGAGGATGTACGGGTTCGACCGGAATAAATAGAGACACACAGGGCAGACACAGGTGAACTTGATTGGGTTAACAAAAAAGGCGAGTAACCACGTAGACACACTAGGAGGGGATAAAGGGCCGGCTCAGTAATCCGGTGAACCCGATCTTATCCCCCAAGGCTGAGGTGGCACAGATGTGACAGGTGCCTGGAGCGGATCCCAGGTGACTCGAGCACTAGTTACATTCGGTACACTAGTAACACKCGGTGCACCTTCGACAGGGTGCCAATCCATTGTAGGGAACAAACACAAWCACATTGGTCATGCCAGTTAGCCTAATCTGCATGTCATTGCACTATGGGTGGAAACCCACCAAGACTGAGGCGAACATGCTAATTACATTTTTAATGATCTGTCTTATAAATAGGGTTAAAATCCCYATAAGTATTCATGTTTAAAAAGTACCCAGAACTAATACAACAAAGCCAGTGGGCTTAAACAAAGGGCATAGTGGCCACTGAACAAGCCTCTGGAGGCAGCGTTAGGATCCGGGGTTGCTTCAGTTGGTCAGGTCTAGGCTCAGCAACGCTGTGTGGCAATAAAATAAAGTCAGCTGACGACCTCAATATACCAAATGACCAGATTATCACATCAATTGAGTTTTTCTTCAATGTTTGCAATGGCATATGCCAGGACATTAACTTAATTTTACTGTGCAGAACACTATATTGCCTAAAAATGCCTGATGTAATTCATGATACTAAACATAGATATTGTGAGGGTTCACCACCAGAGGGCACCATGTTTAGTTTTATAGTTTTTGTTTGTAGACTCAGTTTCCCAGAAGGCACCTCGGTCAGGTGATGAGGTCTCACCTGAACCGAGGTAGCTAATTAGACATTCTATAAATAGCTGTTTGTTCTGGGAAACTGGGTCGAGCATTATTATTGTCATCAGTTGGGCTTTCCTTTCTGTTCCTTTGGTTTGGTTATGTTCTGTTTTAGTCAAGTTGGCATATGTTTTGTGGAGCATCTTTGTTAAATGTATTAGTTTGTATTGTAGTCTGTTTGGTTTCCCCTGTGTAAGTACCACGGTTGAATGTTTAGAACTTAGTCTGTTTTAGTACTAACATGGTGATACTAACCTGCCTAGATCTTAGTCTGTGTAGTCTCCTAGTTTGTCTAGTCTCCACGTCTGCTTAGATCTTAGTCTGTTTAGATACTAACCTGCTTAGCCACTAACCTGCTAGTTCTTAGTCTGTCCCCTACCTAGTCTGCTGTGTACCCAGTCTGTTTACCCTTAGTTGTCTGTCTACTAGTCTGATTAGCTAGCATCCAGCTTAGCAGCTAGTGTGCATAACAGCTCGTAGGCTAGGTCTCCATGTTTAGTCAGTCCTCCTGTCTGTGTTTAATATTAGTCTGTCTGTCTGTCATTTGGTTAATGTTGTTGAGTTGTGCTCCAATCCATAAGCCAACATCCTTTGTTTGAAGTTTATGTTTTGTTCTGCTCAAATAAAAGGACTTTATGTTTCACACAACTCCTCTGCGTCTATGCCCGCCTTACTTCAGCCCAATGGCTACCAACACAAGCCATTACCAGCAGTTTATGACAGATATATAACTTTTCTCTAATGGAGCAAGAGTTCAGCTTGTGATTGAACAATGTCATAGGATGATAGCACAGTAAGTATGTTTACCTTTAAATGGGTGGCCATCCTATAAATTCTGATAATCTTGAGATAAACCATTTTTGTACAAGTAGGGCACAGTAGATGTTGGCCTAAAACTGAAGTCTTGGCTTCAGAGCGAGTGAGAGAGAGAGCGAGAGGGGGGAAAAAAGCTAGTACAGTATGTTCTACATTTCTGTAGTGCAGCATGTGTCTTTACAATACACATAAAGCAGGGCAGTATAATACCGGTCTAAAAGCTTCCTCCTTGCCCATAAATCTAAAMGATTCGACCTGAGATACGGCCATACCCGCTGAATACAAAAGACTTCCGGATGAAGAAAGAACCTACCGGCGGTTCCCGAGTAGTCTGCAACGCTCAACGGGTAGCCGTCCTCATCCGGGTCGACCGAGAACAATCCCACGCCGAAGGATCCGTACTGCGCAAAGGAAGTGCTGTTCTCAAAGTCCTCCATGTCGATCCTCAACTCATAATTAGCCTGAATRGTCAGAGCATGAATCCGGGTCAGACCTAAAAAAAAAAAAAAATGAAGAGAAGGTGCTGAGTCAGATGACAGAAACGAAGCAATAAAAGAAGTTGCAAAGGAATTAAATACAGTTTAGATCGAAGTGCCTGGCAGCGGACATGAACTTCCATGAGAACCATCATCATTAAGAATTCAGTTCCTACCCCGGYGCATCCAATCAATAAACAGCTTCATGCAACTTTATTTCAATGGAATTAGATATTCTTCGGTTCAGGAGCAGGTCAGCGCTGTAGTCACTCTTAATGTACACGATATACATGGTTGACTCTAGGGCCAGGAGGAGGAGTACACAATTAAGCAACATTCTGTTGTGAGAAATTCACACTCGCATGCATTCACACTAGGCCATATTAAACACACAAATATAATATCAAAATGATACAGTAATTAATAGTATTTTCCCTTTATAGTGCATGTTTTTTTTTTTAAAAAAAGATCTTCACTGATGCGCTGCTTATTTTCAGGAGCGAATACTTAATGGATAACATTATGAAGAACTCATAAAATGAGCGATAGGCATAGCAGATCAGATTATCATTTAAAAACCAGTTAATATAAAAGACAGTGATATCTCATGCACACATTATAATTTAATGTTTTTTTTTTTCATTGATCTAGTATCTTGTAGATCCATAAGGCTGTGTGAAAAAAATTGGATGTGCTGGATCAAGTACTATTTTATAAGTTGTGTTAAATAATGAGGATTGGATGGGGTCAGGGGTAGCTCAGTGGTTAAGGCATTGGACTACGGTTCGGAAGGTCCCAGGTTCAAGCCACACTACCACCAAGTTGTCCCTGTTGGGCCCTTGAGCAAGGCCCATAACCCCAACTGCTCAGATGTATAATGAGATAAAAATGTAAGTCGCTCTGGATAAGGGCGTCTGCCAGATGCCTAGATGTAGGGTGGAAGCCATACTTACAAATGAAACCAAATTTGCCATRAAACTGTACACTGGTCATCCACAACATTAAGACATTGACTATCAATCAACTTGAAATCCTTTTGTGAAGACATTTGTCATAGGGAAAGGTGATGGACTCATGGAGTTTTCTGGTGAACTGGTATGTTTGGATGTTGTCTTCCACACGCTCGTTGATCACTCAGGTTTGTTGATGGTGGAGTGACTGGTTGCTTTACGTCCCAGGGGGCCCTCATGTCTGTGCTACCTTCTGGCTCTCCTTTTTAGTCATACTGGCATAGTTAGTCCTGCTGAGGTCCCTGATTGCACTCTGCACCAAATACTTTATATTCCCCCTCCCTCTGTCAATACATGGTATGGTGCCACTGAGTTAGTGCTAACCAGTATACCACCGTGCCACCAACCTCAAACCAAGGTAGTTTTAATGTTAATGTTTTTATTGGTATGGCTGATTGGTGTATGTGAGCCATAAAAGATAAGAATTATGTTTATCCAGAATTTACAGAAAAAAATTTAAAAATCCACAAAACTATCCTTATTGCACCAGCTTGGTTGAGGGAGCAAATCTTGCCTCTGGTCAGTGTGTGTGTGTGTGTGTGTGTGTGTGTGTGTGTGTGTGTGTTATATGTTCTTCCCAAGTCTGGTTGGTTTTCTTCAGCTACTCTTGTTTCTTTCCACACTCCAAAGAACAATGGAGTGGACTGATTGGTTTTTCCAAATTGCCTGTAGTGTATTGCATGTTCGAGTGTGTGTTCTACAATAGATCGGCACCTGTCCAGGGTGTATCCAGCCTTGTGACTTAGGATAGGATCCAACCAAGGATTGAACCGCACAGATAATGGACAAATGGACTATATTGATCAATTTCAACCGAAATGTTTAAGAATCGCTGATCTAAAGCATTACGCCTGATGCATCCTGGATGTATAAAGCTGTCTACACCTGTTTTCACACATAAACAGGTAAATCTTGATTGCGTTGTAGAAAGCCGGCAATTTAAAAAGTAAAATGAGAACACATATTTCCGCTCAATATACTCAACTTTTAACTTCTAGAGAAATTATCCCGCGCAGGTGTGAACTGGCTCCTCCCTCTGACCTGTGTACACAGTATGTCAGGTGCATGATTTTATTTCTGTCAGTGTAGATATTCCTTATTTAGGACAAAATGTTGACGAAAAAACAAAACAAAAAAAAAACTTGTGTTTATACAACATTTTATATGCATAACTATGGATATCACAAAGCAACCATTCAGAGATCCAAAGATCGATTATAATCTCTCATTAATAAGCATGCCAGAGGTAACAGCGCCAACACGAGACAAGATGAGGATGAAATATTGAGAGGAACCAAAGTCAAAATGAAACCCATTCTTATCTGGATGGCAAGAAACAAGTAGGGTTGATATTTTTTACTTCCAGAAAAACCGGACACAACTGACTAAGCGATAGACACACAGATGGACCATTCTTTAGAGGTGTGAGTGGTGATCTACTGTAGAGCATAACAGCTGTATTCCTGCCCACTTCACTGTAAACTTACAGTACTTCACTTACGTATCTCTATAATCAACTCGTATTTAGACTCGAGCTTTTCGACACCTCTACAGCGAAACTTTCCGCAGCATTTCGTGGCAGCTTTTAGACCGCAGAACTGACCCTGAGTTAAGAACATGCTTGGTGAAGCAACACTCCAAAGAATTCGAGCCAGCTCCCTGACATGAAGGCTGCAACTTCACTAAATTTTTTTTCATTGAATATTCTCAACTCTGGCTTCAGAGAGCAAGCATGGAGCGTACACATGAATTCCCTAGGAAGACCAGGTACTCTGTCTGTGTGTGTGTGCGTGTGTGTGTTTGCATGCATGCGTGCGTGTCTGTATTATAACATCAGGACACAAAATCAATAGGGCAAGAACCAATTTTAACTGGGACTCTTTTGTGGGGCTCTTAAGGAAACAAGGAAAACAACTTGGAAACTTCATATTGCTGTGAAGAATCGAGCAGAGAGAGATTTGGGATTCAGCCTTGTGTTAGAAGCTAGTTAGCTTTTTAGCACGCGTTAGCTGTGAACTGGAAAACACAGATAGTTTTGAGGTTATTCTTACTAAGAAGAAAAGTGTTGTTTATGATGACATATCAGTATCAGGGGTGTTTTCTTGCGGAACGTGCTTCTGGGACTGGTTTTGAATGTGGGTTTTGGCAGGCAACTGATCTACCTCCTTTCCAGTAGTGTGGACCGTACCGACCTACTTTCACTCATGTTGGCGACCAACGGTTAGTGTAATTAATAACTGTTAGCGCACCTGTGATGTGAAGTGATGCACGTAGTTACACATTTTTAGCGATGTTATGCTCTACCATCACTACTCTTTGGCTCTCGTCCAACTCATCGTCTATACCGTTTTATCCTGTATACAGGGTCGCGGGGGGCCTGGAGCCGATCATAGGAGACTGGGACACACACTATGGACGAATTGGAAACAGCAATTAGCCTAAACTGTCAGAGGAAACCGGAGTACCAGGAGGAAACCCACCAAGCATGGGGAGAACATGCACACGGACGCGGGGCGGGAATCGAACCCGGGCGCTAGAGGTGCAAGGCGATAGTGCTAACTACTTGCATTTTGGGAATCCACTGACACATCACTGTTGCTCCAATTAATTTCCAACAGACCCAGTCCTAATAACAAGTGCCTACATATTTCTCAAAAATCACTCTTACTTTTCAAATTCCACTCCTAAAGGATTTTTTTTTTCAAACCCTAGGATGGTGGTGTGATGCCTGAGTCTAAAAAAAAAGATGTTAATAATTATGAAGCTGTTTGGTTTACAACATGACACATAAAATGTGAGGATCAGTACCCAGTGGCTTGTTACCATTTCGTTATTTCAAGTCATTTACTGATCTCAGTCTACACATTTTAGAGGCATCATAAAGATTTCGCTAGCAAACTGTTGGGCCGTAAAATCAAAACTGTGGCAGATCTTTATTACATTTTACACATTGAATACAGCCTAGAATTAGTTTTTTTATCACTTATTCATATGCTTATAGTCAGTAATTCCCAAGATGAAAATGTTAATGAAACATGCTTCTGCATGCTTCAATGTCTATTTGCATGCCTTTTTTTGTAGCAAAAGAGTGAACAAATAAATCAAATAATAAGCCCCTGTACAGTATGTACGTAATGTATGTCACAGTTTTCGTCCTTTGAATTATGGTTACCATGGTTACTGTGCATGTGCTTGTACTTTTGACTTTTTTTTTTTTCACAGTTTGTTTCTTTCTCCTTTCATACTGTAGGTTTATTAAGACCTTGGATTCACCTGTTTTGTGTTGGTGTTTGAGTAGTTTGTCATTGTACTGTACAGTACGTCCCGATGATTGTTCGTAGCCTTACAAAGTCTTACCAAGGTTTTTTTTTTTTTGTATTTTTACTTTAGTCTATTTTTTTCCCCGCGTTCTGTTTTCTTTTGATTCGTGTCTGACACAGATTATTGATTATCCTTATATTAGTAACTACTGTAAATTAATATTATTTAAGGAATGTTTTACTGCTACAAATTACAAAAAGGCGTCCTTAAATGTACCGGTGTGTACTGTAAATGCATATACTATATAAATTCAAGTGTTTACAAAAAGGGCGTCTTTTAGCTTGATGATCACATCAATTGACAAAAACCCTTTGAAACCACCTTTTTAAAGGATATGGACCTTTTATATATTCGTAAGGGCTTCATATCGGCTCTAATCTGAGGTGCTGTTTGTTAATTGGTGATTCTGAGACTCTAAATGAACGTCTCCTCTGCAGCAGAGGTAGGTTTTGGTCTTTCTTTCCTGGGAAGGTCCGATGGGTTCAGCAAATGCACTAGATATAATACTGTTCTTGCAAGAACTGGTCCAGAAAGGCTGACCTCCATGTCTTAAAATAACAACTGACTCTTGTTGTTACATAATTACCTAATTCCATATGTGTTATTTCATAGTTTTGAAATCCTCAGTATATACACAGCACAGGTATAGTAATTATAACAAATCCTCATTTTAGATCCAACATCCTGCTAGAAAAATATTGTTAACCAATATGGACCAATTGCATATACTGTATAGCTTTTAATAATAATACATTAATGGAGAACAGGAGCGAGACAGCGAGAGAGAGAGAGAGAGAGAGAGAGAGAGAGAGAGAGAGAGCAGGATGAACACAGCAGAAAGCGAGAAAGACAGCAAGAAGAACCGGGTGTGAAGACCACCCCATCAAAGTATATGAAAAATATGTTAAAAAAAAAAAAAAGTACTATTAATAGCAAAACATATACATTCTAATCCATCATAAGTTCTGATCATAGAATCGCCCCCTGACGTAAACATAATAACATAGACATGTGGCTTAATTTATTCTATTTCATCAGATAAATAAAGGTATATATTTGAAGATCATAAAGATCTCTTTGCCGGAAGCTTATCCATTCAGAGCACTCATAGCCACGAGCTTGCCTGAATAAAAGAACGCGCAGCTCTGTCGATATATTATCCAAATGTAGCAGATATTTGAACATAACGTTATTGTTCAAACAGTTCGCTTGTTCGGAAGTCTAATTTATTCTCGCAAGAATCTCACTTTCACCTTCACTCACTGGTGAATATTTCTTCTGAATCAAAGCTTAATGTTTGGGTGGAGTTACAGTTTGAGTTATTCGATTTTATCGATGGAAAATAAAGCACRTTTTACATACTGGGCATAATTTGTAAGAAAAAAGCGCTTTTAAATGTCTTGGAATGTGAATATAAAATCTATACTAAACCATGTTTTTCAAATTAACATGTTAGTCTGTTTTAACCAAGGTTTATTTGAATATCAGCCCATATATTTGTTATACAGGTAGCACAGCGGTGTAGTGGTCAGCACTGTGGCCTCGCACCTCCAGGTTAGGGGTTCAATTCCCACATCGGTGGCATTGCGTGCGTCGAGATTGTACAGTATGTTCTGTTTATGCTTGGTGGGTTTCCTCCTGCTACTCCGGTTTCTCTCCAACAGTTCAAGAACATGCATATTAGGCTGATTGGCATTCCCAAATTGCCCACAGTGTGTGTGTGTGTGTCCAGGGTGTACCTGCTCTAAAATGGTTCCAAAAAATAATTAGACACTGTATTCAATCTGTATTTATATATATTTAATTGCATGTTTAAAACAAATAAATAAACAAATAATTCAGGGCGATTCTAAAAACCTAAAAAAAAAAAAAAACCACCATGCTTATATTACGTGAGTGTTAATAAATAGAGCTGTTCTGTCTGAATAAGACGTGTCTACGTGTCCTACAGCGGAGCAGCGTGACAGTCAGCTTTACTCTCCTTTTGTCTCCATGTAACAAAACAGGGTCATTAATTTTTAATCACAGTCCACCGTCTGTGTGGCTGCTCAGGGGAGACCTTTTGGGAAAAGTGTCTCATATATGAAGGTGTTTCTCTCACTCTGTCACACACTGGCAGAAAGAGAAGAGATGAATAGAAGAAGAGGAAGGTGATAAAAGCTCAGYTCCCAGACAGACACACACACACACGCACACACACGCACACACATCTCTTTTTCTCTCTAAAGGCGAGTGTGTTGTGCCTGTAAGCACTCAGGTCTGGTATGGGGTCTTTGAACCCTGGCAGGCCACAGACATATTAGTGTTTTCACAAACAAAACATGCCTTCATTTTTGATTACAGTATGCCATTGTTTTGACATCACCCTCATCACACACACCCTCACGGTATTAATATTTGACCAAGACCCCGCACAACCCAAAGCCTTTCCTCTGGTTTGAGGTCAGGACTCTGTGGTCGCCAGTTCATGTGAGAAAATGATTCCTCATGCTCCCTCAAGCACTCTTTCACAGTTTGAGTCCTGATTATGGTCAGGTCATCATGTAATAATAGTAATAATAAAAAAAAAACTCCATACAAGTGACAAGCTGGTCATTCAGGTCATCAGCTGACTTCATTTTATCGCCACATAACGTTGCTGAGCCAAGACCTGACCAACTGAAGCAAACTCAGATCATAACTTGCCTTTCGAGATTTGTACAGTCGCCAGTATATTGTACATGATGGGTGCATGTCTTCATGGGCTTCTCTTCTTAACAACCCCAGAAACAACCATCGCTCTGGAATAGGGTCAATCTGGACTCATCAAACCACATGACCTTTCTCCATTACTCCAAAGTCCAATCTTTAGGCTCCCTAACAAACTGAAGCTCACAAGTCTCACTCACAACTGGTTTTCTTATGGCCACACAACAATTTAGACCCAATTCTCTTAAACATGGCTTCTTCTCACATTGTGTGTGTGTGTGTGTGTGTGTGTGTGTGTGCACAGAAATGACCTTACTTTTACTATTAAACATAGCTATGACGCGTTCGAATGGTACTTATGTTAGCCCTTATCCTTCCACATTTTTTTTTTTACCACGGTACTCTGCCATACGTCTAATCCATTTAATGCGTCCCGGCGCATTAAGGCAAAAATTCGTATTGCAAAACGCATTTTCCCATAGGAAATGATGTAAATGCAGGTAATGCGTTAAAGCCACCCAAAAAGATTACCCATATTACATAAACATAAAGAAAAGACATGGTAATAAATAAACATTAAACCTCACTTAATCTTAATTTATGATTCCTGTTGACACGAGCTGCTTTAAAAAAAAAACTCAAATAAAATTTAAATTATCTTTGTCGCATACACAGTACGATATGCAGCGAAATGCTTATATGACCGCTCATGACCCTAGAATCAAGATTATCAAAGAGAAACAAATTATGGAATGGAATAGGAATAATATATATATAAACTTAGCTATATATGTATGTCACAAAAGTGAGTACACCCCTCACATCTCTGCAAATATTTAGTTCTTTTCATCTTTTCACAGGACAACACTGCATAAATGACTCTTTTACACAATGAAAAGTAGTCAGTGTAAAGTTTGTATAGCAGTGTAAATTTATCGTCCCCTCAAAATAACTAAAAAAATACAGCCAATAATAGCTGAACCCCTGGCAACAAACGGGAGTACACCCCTAAGTGAAAATGTGAAATGTCAATATTTTGTGCGGCCACCATCATTTTCCAGCACGGCTTGGAGTTCACCAGAGTTTCACAGGTTGCCACGGGAATCCTCTTCCACCCCTCATCAATACATCATGGAGGTTTTGGATAAATGACACCTTGTGCTCATCCACCTTCCTTTTCAGGATGCCCCAGAGGTGTTCTATGGGGTTTAGGTTTGGAGACATGCTTGGCCAGTCCATCACCTTTACCCTCAGCCTCTTTAGCAAGCCAGTGGTCATCTTGGAGGTGTGTTTGGGGTCATTATCATGCTGGAACGCTGCTCTGAGGCCTAGTTTCCGGAGGGAGGGGATCACGCTCTGCTTCAGTATGTCACAGTACACGTTAGAATTCATGTTTCCCTCAATGAACTGTATCTCCCCAATGCCAGTAGCACTCACGCAGCCCCAGATCATGGCAGTGCAGAGTGTTGGCTATCTTCTTAAAGCCTAGGCCGTCTTTATGTAAAGCATCAATTCGTTTTTTTCAGGTCTTCTGAGAGTTGTTTGCCATGAGGTGCCATGTTTAACCAGTTGCCAGGTTGAGAGAGTGGAAGAGCTTTTATACCAAATTCAACTCACCTGCTATCTGGTGACACCTGAGACAGTGTAACACTAATGAGTCACATGACAAAGGGGAAGGAAAATGACTAATTGTGCTCAATTTGTACATTTTCACTTAGGGGTGTACTCACTTTTGTTGCCCGGGTTCAGCTATTTTTAGTTATTTTGAGGGGACAATAAATTTACACTGCTATACAAACTTTATACTGACTACTTTTTATTGTGTCAAAGGGTCATTTATGCAGTGTYGTCCTATGAAAAGAACAAAATATTTGTGTACAAAATATAGACAATTACGGCTGTACAAATATGGAACTATGAAAAATATGGAAAAATGTGAAATGTACTTTCAGAAACTGAAGGTAGCTCCATTTTCTTCTTTCTAGCTGCATTGCTAACGTTCTTAAGACGCACGGTGCTATGTCTTCACTGAATTGTGCACAAAATGCAAAAACAAAAAACTTACACTTTCTTCGCTTGTACACAAGTTCACAAATTACTTGCACCATTTTACGGCTAATAAAATYCGCAAGGCGGGGTGTTCGTATGTAACGTGTTCGTCATTTCTTCACCCAATTCCAGCAATCTCCTTAGTTGTTTTCTTTGCTTGATGGAGGCCAATCAGCCTTCTGAACTTGACCTTTCTGAAAACACAGTAACATTCCCCTTTTTGTATAATAAATGGGAAGCTACTCGCTGCTTCAGTTAAAAGAATTGTTGCCAGCTGAAACATATGTCTTACTGCATTAATTATTCAATCAAAGGATCTTAAGTATTATTAAATATATTTTTTTGGGGGGGAGGGGGGGGATATAGGCACGAAGTGTATAATCATTCCTAAATGATTTATAAAGTTAACTTTTCTGCATACTGGTCAAGTGTCAGCAATTCTGACAGCATCAGATGCTTCACATCTCTATCAGCAGAAATCATGTTAATCCATCGGCTTTTCTATGTAACATTTTTGACCCTCTCCATCTGTTTTCCGCTTTTTTTCCTCTGAAAAGTGTCACATCGTACACATTACTGTTCATCACTGCTTTCGGGTCCAGCTACCCAAATAGCTTCTCTGGGACCGTGAGACATGTGGTGTATCCAGAAGGTAGCACAGACTATGAAATTAATTGCCTTAAAAAAAAGAAAAAAAGAAAGAAAAAAGAAGAATTTATTTATTTATTATTTTAAAACTACATTGCACCTAGTTACCTGCAAAACAGTCTTATCACACAGCGACACACTTGACTTCTTAAGCCCTGAGATATTTTTCCTTTTTTTGCAAAACCATGTTTTGTAAGTATAGTATGGTTTAGGATTTCACTTAATTTACACATCACATTTCTCAGCATAAAGTACTCCTGTGGTTTGAGAATAGCAGAACATCTGGATAATAATAATAATAAAAAAAATTCACTGACGTAGAAAAAAAAGAAAAGTATGTTTTTTTTTTTCATTTCTGTTCTCTGTATCTGCATAAAAGTGTAGGACATTAATGCAAGTGGAGTGTCTCAGTATTATCCAGCGGAGAAAGATAAGTAGGTCGGCTTTAAACAATAAGAGCGAGGATTAATGGAATGCTTTGTGGATGTTGAAAGAATTCATGGTTTATTCAGGAAGATCAGGATTGCAGATAGATCACAGATAAAGATTCGCATTCGAACCACCAATATGTTCATGGTGCATGACGACTCAGTGGGGACCGCAGTGTTGTCTGGAGGTATTATGTCTCTACCTGCTGAAATGGAGTTTTCCTATCTATACATATGTAATCCACAACGCTGAGGAGAAAAGGAGCGAGATCAAAGGCGTCTTCCAGGATTATGTGTGTAATCGAGTGGAGTTTATGAAGCATAGCTAAGGAGCCTGTTTTCTGTTACGAGGGTAAAAAATCACAGCCCCATGATCGATACCTTCATGCTGCAATGCCTCAAAAACAAGAAGGCTGATGAATTATATCCACCCSAGATCTATCGTGTTCTGCTGGTGGAAATTTTATTAATAGATCCCTCTATGGATTCAAAAATGAACCAAAATATTATTTTACACCATGAAGTAATGAGTCTAACATTGACATCCATCTATTTATTTACTCTTCCATTAATCCATCCACCCGTCCTCATTCACACATTGTCTATACCGCTTTGTCCTGTATTGCAGTGGCCTCAGGAGACATAGGGCATGAGGTGAGTACACACCGGACAGAGTGTGAATCCATTGAAGGGCATGCACACGCACACACACACTGAAGAACATGCAAACTACATGCACACAGACCTTGCGGCGAGAATCAAAGCTTGACCATGGCAGTGCAAGTGCTAATCACTAAGCTACCCTGTCACCCCATCTTCCAATCAACATATCCAGCCAGCCTTCCATCATTCATCCATTCATCTATTTACTTTTCCATCATTCCATTTATCCATCCATCTATACATATACTCCTCCATCCATACACGTACCCATTCACTTTTCCATTAATCCATCAACTCCACCATCCATCACTTTATCCATCCTTCTATGCATCCACTTTTCCATTCATCCATCCAGCCAGTGTTCCATCCATTCATTATCCGGCTATCTATACATCCACTCTTCCTTCCACCCATCTGGTCATTCACTTTTCCATTCATCCATCCATTTTTAACATCTACTCTTCCATAAATCCAACCAGCCATCTGTCCATCCATCTTCTCGTCCATACATGCATTTATCCGTCCATCTATAGATCCATTCTTCCATCCATCAAAGCCCACCCACCCATTCACACAACCATCCGTCTTTACACACTAGTCCAAAAGTCTGTGCATTTTCCAAACTGTTGCACGTGTTACTTTGCAGTCATTCTTTACCTCCATTCCTGGTTACCTGCACCTACTGTTTGCCTTGTTTCCTTCGCATCAGCATGTGCAAGTCCTCTGTTTTTCTGTGTGATCTTGTAAAATCCTGTCATGCTTTATACCACCAAATTAAACCATCTTTTATGATTATAGATTTGATCCACTTTAACCAGTCYGCTGTGATTTGACATCTTTCTTTGCCTCAGTAAACTTCACACTGACTTTCTACTGACAGCCCAAACAATAATTCAGACAGACAGGCTTCACTGGGCAGTTTAACTGAGGTATCAATATGAAGGGTCAGATTTTACTGTGCATTTGATAAAACTGACATTACTACCGGACCAACAGGATCCATAAATGTCAAATAAATTGTCCTTCAATTACCTTTTGGATCCCTTAATGAAAGCCAAATTTACACCCCGGCCTTATTATACTTTTTTCTGCTAAATCAATAATCAACAACCAAGTATTCATTATCACACTGGGTGTAATCAGCATGATTAGCAAGACAGAAGCTCTTTTCTCTTTGACTATTACTAGCGATACCCCTGCTGTCTGACAATTTTTTTGGGGCTGTCACTGCTAGATTCTGTAACAGCTTTCTTCCCTGGGTGGCCTAGCTATCTAACACCTGCCACTMACCAAAATGATTAACATCACTTATTTGGAATCTATTTGGACTGATCACACTGGAYTGTCCTATAAATATTTAGCTCTACACTGTACACACATGATGACAAAAAAATCTGCTTGATCTGCATCCTGGGCATCACTGTGCCATCAGGTACAGGTGTGTTACCGCCTGCTGTATTTACAGAAGTTTGTTGTTGTGTTTTGTCTATGCTGTGCATGTGTTTTGTCTGAGGATCCAATATTTCTGAGCTTTGTAGGTTTTTTTTTCTGCAGAGTGATGCACAGGTGTGTTTGGTAAGTGGCGGCAGGTTAACGTAGTGGTTAGTGACTGAGTGTGTGAGCGTGTGTGCTTGTTTGCCTTGTGATGGACTGGTACCCTGTCTAGGGTGTACCCTGACTAGTGCCCTGAGTCACCAGGCATGGGCTCCGGGTCTCCCTTGAGCCTGTACAGCATACACATTATACACGTGAACGAGTGAGCGAATGTGCAGGTCAGTTTTGTTTAAAGTGTGTGTAAATATGTGCTGTTTGAATTGTGTAACTGTGTTTTGTTTGAAGTGTGCAGGTGTTTTTTGTTCGAAGAGTGCAGGTGTGTTTTGTTCGAAGAGTGCAGGTGTGTTTTGTTTGAAGCGTGCAGGTGTGTACTGTTTAAAGTACATGCAGTTGTGTATTGCGTATTGGTGTATTTGGTTTAAAATGTGCAGGTGTTTTTTAAAAAGTGTTTTGGTTGATGTGTGCAAATGTGTTTTGTTTGAAGCGTGCAGGTGTGTACTGTTTAAAATGTCTGCAGGTGTGTACTTTTAAAGCATAAGCATTTCTGTTTGAAGTGTAGGCAGTGTGTGTTTTGTTTGAGGTGTGCAAGTGTGTATTGCTTGAAATGCAGGTGTTTTGTAGTTTGAAGAGTGCAGATATGTTTTGTTTGAAGGGTGCAGGTGTCTTTTGTTTGAAGTGTGCAGGTGTGTTTTGTTTGAAGTGTGCAGGTGTGTTTTGATTGAAGTGTGCAGGTGTGTTTTGTTTGGAGTGTGCTGTTGTTTTTCTTTTTTTTCGGAAGTGTGCAGGTGTGTATTGTTTGAAGTGTGCAGGTGTTTTTGTTTGAAATGTGTGTATGTATGTATTGTTTAAAGTGTACAGATGTGTTTTGTTTGAAGTGTGTGCATGTGTGTTTTGTTTAAAATGTCTGCAGGTGTGTACTGTTTAAAGCATAAGCATTTCTGTTTGAAGTGTAGGCAGTGATGTGTTTAGTCTGAATTAAGCTTCTTTGTATTTGTCTTAGGTGTTTCGTATATTTTTACAGCCTAATACAGTGGAACCTTGGATTACGAGCATAATTAGTTCCAGAAGTGGGCTCGTGTTCCAAAACACTTGTAAACCAAATCATCATTTCCCATAAGAAATAATGAAAACTCAAATTATTAGTTCCACAGCCCCCAAAAATAAATACATAAAAATAATTAATACAATCTATAAAATGAAAATAAAACAAATGAATCTGCACTTTACCTTTAAAAAAAGTACAAATAAATCCTGACAGATAAGTGTTTCCGTTGGTGTGTGTGTGTGTGTGTGTGTGTGTGTGTGTG
>QMIH01000988.1:176646-207972 GCA_003987875.1 Clarias batrachus
ATGGTTGCTATAGCCAAACCTTTGGTGACTCGTGCCAAACGTCGGTTTCAATGGTGCCAGCAGTGAGAATCTTGGGCTGTGGACAATGTGAAACATGTATTGTTCTCCACCTTCACAGTCTTATTCACATCCGGGAGAGTTACGGTGTGGAGAAGCCCCAAAGAAGCGCACCACCCAGACTGTTGCATGCCCAGAGTGAAGCATGGGGTGGATCAGTGATGGTTTGGGCTGCAATATCATGGCATTCCCCAGGCCCAATACTTGTACTAGATGGGCGTGTCAAGGGCGCGTCTAACCAAGGACTACCGAACCATTCTGGAGGACTATGTGCACCCAACGGCTCAAACATCAGGATGATAATGCACCAATACACACAATAAGGCTGATGACAGATGGTCTGATGAACATGAAAGTGAAGTTGAACATCTAACATAGAAGTTGAACATATAACTCTATTTCTATTTATTTTAAGCTATGTTGGACCATTAGTACATTTTGTTTACAATATTAAAGCTTTTTTGGGACATTTTTGTTGACATTGCCTTTTAGGCGTAGCCTTAATTGTTCTGTCTTTACGTCCTGTTACATCCTCTAATACTCCTGTTACATACAGTACAGTACTTTCATGCATTAACTGTACCACGTATTCTGTGTAGAGTTGAGGGGCTTATCCCAGGGAACTCCAGGCACAGGGCAGGGTACACTCTGGACACATACACACACCAGTCACACACCCATTCATAGACTACGGACAATCGGAAATGCCTGTCAGCATACAGAAATGGACTGTGGGAGGAAATCAGAGTACCCATAGTACCCTGGGGAAACCATGCAAACTCCCCACCCGCTCAGACCCGAGGCATGACTTCACCACAAAGCCACCATCATCCTGCAAACTGTCTAATTTACCTTCACTTACTGATCTCTTTTTAACTGCTTTCCTTTAATAAGAACTGATGGCGTTTCAGAATTTTTAAAGATTGATCCCATATTTATAGCCTATAAAAAATTCCCCATTGGTTCCCTTTTCTATTCTTGTAAACCTGAGCGATTCAGGCGTCGTGAGGATGTTCCACTTGCTTGTAGGACTAAGATTACATACTGTACTCTCCACAACTTCCAGTTCTACTTTCATTCAATCCAGATGAATACAGTATATTGGTATAATAACCAAAATCACCATGACGGTTTGCTATAGTTCTTGATTGTGCACTTCGTAACACGGTATCAGACACTCATAAGTAAGAATCGCTCAGAGCCCTGACACTGTACTCTGTAGAGGATTATAATCACTTGGTGCTTTAATAGTAGGGCAGGGTTAAGGTTGAGTGTTTAAGGTGTTGGGCTACTGATTGGAAGGTCTCAGGTTCAAAGCCCACAACCACCAAGTTGCCACCCTTGAGCAAGGCCCTTAACCCTCAACTGCTTAGCTGTATAATAAGATAAATATATGACACTCTGAATATGGGCGTCTKTCAAATGGTGTAAATGGACTCCATAATTCATTGTTGAGTATATGAAGTCCTTAAACTGTTCTGATACGAATCAGGTACTGTGTGTTAACCAATAAATACACGCTATTCACCAAACTTTCCTTGCAAACCAACTGATGACTCACTTCCTATTGTGAATGATCAAATCTACTTCTACTTTAATTTTTATTATTATGATTATTTATTTATTATTATTTTATTTTTTTTATCACTAACCGTACAGCTTTTTCAACACAATATGCACAACTTTGACCTTGCCTATTGATAAAAAAGTAATACTGGCTGCGCCATAAGAAAAATGAACTACTTAAAGTGTAAAGTGTGTCCTGGGACTGTCTCACATGTTTCTTTTTTTGTCTCCATTTATTCTGTCTCAGAATACCCTCAGCGAACTGACTGTTATGAGGTTATGCACAATCCCTCGTTCCAAACAGAAAGTAGCGCCTCTACCCCTCCCATAGCACCCACCCACCCAACCCCAATTTCGTTTAATTAATTTTAAAAGCTTGCGTTATGTTTTTGCGTAATTATTTATTGACAGCACGCTTTTGACACAGCGCGCTTCCGGATGCATCCGCCAGTAAACACCAACGAAGAAGAAGCGCTTACGTCACCCACAAAGCTGAAGGAGACGCAAACAGTTAGCTGTGTATTGATTTGAGGGAGCGTTCTGTTGCGGGCTGCAAAATGGTAGGGAGCGATAAAATTATCAGCGACACCAAGAGAAAGCAGGAAGAAAGCAGCAAGAGAAAACGGCAGAATTTGTCAGTTAAGGCTTATGTTATGCCTGAGATGTAGATTTTGAAACTTTTAGTTCTGAAGGTTTAGTTGCACAACTTGGTGTTTTTATATAATTATTTATTTTAATATGTGCCTCAGTTTTTTTAATCCTTAGAGTCATTTGAAAAACTTTTTTTTTTTGCATCCGACTTTAAAATAAGTATGTATGGTGCTGTAATGCACTTACTTAATCGCAGTCAACTTTAATACCCCTATCTCACCTACGCGGTTTCGCGCGGTGGCCGGAAGTACAGTACGGTCCTYAATGATTCACCACAAGTTTTGGCGCTGCGATTACGTTTCCATCTTTCTGCACAAAAAAAATTATATGTTTAAGACGCCTTAAAAACATCGGCGAGCAGTGCGAGTCTCACTGCGAGTCAAACCGCATAGGAGTATTGTGAATAATGACAATGTTTATTTTTGATAAAATGCAGATGTTTTTTCTAAAAAGAAAACCAATTAATCTTTGGTTCTCTATATATTTTACATTGCTGTTTAATTAAGCAAAAGTGCATTTTATCCAATTAATCGATGACATTTGTGATAGAATACTCGATTACTAAAATATTCGATAGCTACAGCCCTATATACAGGAAACAGAAATCAGTCGTTACCTTTAAGTCTTTTGGTCCAAATTTGAATGTTCTTTTGTCATGTGACTCCCATAGACGCTACTATGCAGTGCAACAGATAAAAAAAAAACAAATGACTCGGACTAGAAGACTTATGAGAAGACCTTTTCAATTCTGTTTCCTGTGTAATGCACCGTATAGCGTCTATACGAGTCACGTGACAAAAGAACAAACAATTCGGACCAGAAGATATGATCGTGAGCTGCTCATCCTGTTTATCATAATATCTCCTTAACTGCATTGTAATATTTTCCTTATTGGGTTTATAGCCAAAATGTGGACGTGTTGGGGGTCGGTTTATTGAAAATGTAACATTTTCTTTTATTTCTGATCAAAAGAATGAAATGGAATAAATGACTCAAAAAAAGATTCTTTCATTTTGAGTCACTAAAATGATCTAAACTTCCCATCACTACTTTGARTGTGTTATGCTGCTTTCAACAATGTCTTAGCAAGCAGTTTGAAAAAGATGTGGTTGGCTGGAGTCATGTGCCACGTTCGGTAGTTACCTAACCCTGCGTTCACACCGAACGCGGCGAGAGCGGCAAAACAGCCGGAAGTCTTTCATTTTCAATGGGAGCCGGTGGCAAGGGGCGGCGCGGCAAGGGGCGGCGCGGCGAGGGCGGCGAGAGCGGCGAAGGGGATGAAATCAGCTCAACTTTAGGGTAATGAGCTATGACGCGGTTGAGCGGCAACCAATTAAAAGGGAGGTCCTCCGCTTGAGCGGATTCCGCGGGAAGCAGTCCTGTAACTTTTGTTCCGGCGACATCAGTTCCCAAGCAAAATGGAGGAGAGGTTGATTATTGCGATAGCGGTTGTTTATTAATTATTAATGTTATTTTAATTAAAGACGAAGTCTAGTAAGTGATTCACAATGAACAGAAGGAACACCATACGAATGGCTTATAATTTGTTTATTTCAACAATACAGTTCTTTCTATGAATCAATTTCTTGTTATCTTCCACATTTTGGTCAGTCTCCATAAGATCAACGAGCTTGATTGCTTTGCGGCCCCTTCAAATACAAGAAAGGCATTCGATCTACGTCAGAGCGGCCAACAGCAGCGACAGGCGTCGGCGGCAGGGCGGCGAGAGTGAACTGTGACGCTCTCGCCGCGTTCGGTGTGAACGCACGGTAATGCTTGGTGGAAATTGGCGATGACTAACGACTTGACTAGACATGAAACACAACACAGACGGTACAGAGGCAATTCAAACCGACTTAGAAGAAATTACCAAGGAGACAAAGTGTTGTTTAAGATGACATGACATTTTCTTGCTGCAAGTGCATCCGTGACTGGCTTCGAATGTGGGTTTTGGCAGCTGCTCTCACCTCGTTCGAGTAGCGTGGATCGCACCGACCTGCTTTCATCCAAGCTGGTGACTGACAGTCGGTGTATCGAACAATTGTTAGAACACCTGTGATGCTTCTAGTTAAATGTCCCAGCGCTGTTACAATCGGTCCAGTCAAATTACTCAGTCGGCAATAAATGTTGTATAACTTGAATTAAAGCCAGCATTAGCGTCAGAGTCGCTGTAATGTGMTWRCAGATTCCAGAATTCGGAACGGAAATCATACATTATTTTCAGAAACAAGACATCACTAGTTAATAAGAGACAATATTGTAAAAGGACATACATTCTATCAGACATGTCTGTTCAGGGAGCTGTAAATGATAAGTCTTGGCAAGGGTATGAAGGTAAGACATGGACAGAATCCAAAACATAATTCAGGCAGTAATTGACGGCTTCTGCCCTTATTGAGGATTAAACAAGAAAGCAGCGAATCAAGAACTGATAAAAATGCCAGGAAAGGGGAAAAAAAAGTCAAATAAGGAGAGAAGAGTGCTCTTCTCATGTGCTTGGCAAGAACACAGACATCTTGGGATTCGCTTCCCCATGGCACTTCCTTGAGAAAAATGAATGAGCACTGATATAGACACATCCTCTGGTATGAATTAGAAATAATAACATTGTCTCCTTGGTTGTGTATGAATATATGTGTGTGTGTGTGTGTGTGTGTCAGAGATCTAAAGCTTCCTTGTCATCTGGCATCCATTTCAAAGTGAAGCTTTGCCATGAGTCTGATGGCTACCTGAAGGCATTTTGATCTATGAAGATACGTAGAACACAATCCAGATCCCACACTGAGGCCCGGGAGCTGCACCTTTCAGGCGAGAGATCTTGGAAAAACACGGCGCGCCTCTTAATAAAACATGCGAGCGCGCCTGTGCCTGTGCTCGGGGCCGCATTCGAAATGAACGGCTGCGTTTCGATTCTAAATAAATCCTCTCTTTCAATCCGTCTTCAATCCACGGAGCACCCGAAGAGCTTTAATTATTCACAATAATCCCTGTAAGTACTTACTGAGTCACCTTTAAGTAGGAAGAGCTCTAAATCTTTATTGCACCTAGAGTATAAATTTAGGTAGTTAAAAACAAGGGATTTTTTCGTGTTTTGATAAATATTTCACCTGGACGGAGATGAAAATTCTCAACAGCACCTTGTGAATTTGCTTCAGTTTAAAAAAAAAAAAAAAGAAAAGAAAAAAAAAAGCATTTAAATGGCATGTGGGAAAAGAAGCGGAAACTGACAAGGCTTTGGGACGGGAATGAGAAACTGGCCATGATTGAAAGATGTAGCTTTGGGTGATATATCCGCTGCAAACCTGCTGACTGCAGTATCTGATATACTGGGTAAACAGAAAAAAAAAAATTAGAACGGCATTAGATCGAGTGGAAATGAGTATGTGATGTTTCCTTCCTGGGTTTTTTTTTTTTTCCCAACAGCCGCCATGAATCTGCTTCAGCTTTTACACAGTGTGTCCACAAAGCAATTTCTTTCCATATAACGAATGTCCACTGGCAGCAGAGCACACAATAGCTGACACCAGATGAGCTTCCGCGGCAGATTACACTGCTTTGCCATGTACACCGGCCCGCTTTTGTCTAAAGGCTTCAACGCGGATGGATGACCTTGTTTGAAATTCTAGGAACGAGAGCCCACTAGGAAGCTGTTGAATTCTCAAATGTGATAAGTCGGAGTCAAGTTCAGGAGCTCTGACACTAGTTCTAGCTGCAAGGCAAACCACATGTTAATATTAATACACTCATTTTCAATACTTTATCATACGTACACTATATGGACAAAAGTATTTGGCCAAACCTGCAATGATATTATATCCAAATTCATACACGTCAATATGGAGTCGGTCCACCTTTTTCAGTTATATCAGCTTCCACACTTCTTGGAAGGCGGTCCACAAGGTTTGGGAGTGTTCCTTTGGGAATTCATTTTGTACAGCATTTATGAGGTCAGGCACTGATGTTGGACGAGAACGCCTGGCTCACAATCGCTGTTCCAATTCAACCCAAAGGTGCTCGATGGGGTTGAGATCAGGTCAAGTTCTTCCACACCGAACTCATCAAACCATTGCATTGTGCACTGTGGTACATTCATGTTGGAATAGAAAAGGCCCTTCCCCAAACTGTTTCCACAAAGTGGCGAGAATAGCAAGATCTTTTGGTATTAAGATTAAGATTAAGTCTTTCACTGGGAATAAATGTGGTGTGATGTCAAATGCTGGCGACTTATAACAACATATGGATAAGACTGGTGATATCACATAGCGACACAGTGCTATCAAACATTTCACTTCCTCCTTTGTCCAAGGATTAATTGTTCTCCATTTCCATCATCATTTCTTTCATTTTTTATTCCTGCTCGTTTTTCCACCATGGATCCATATCTGTAGATGTAATTATGTTTACTTGAACATGACGTAATGTTAAGTTTAAAGTCGAGTTTAAATCGGTAGAGCATCCTGACTGATTATTTGAATACGATTTCAAAACAACTCTGGATGTGGTTCAAATTGGATTTACAAAAAAAGTTTGAGTACAAGGATGTCATTCTTTATGCAATCGCTAATATTACTGATATTTCGGGAAAAAAAATGTAAACATTTGTGTGACTTTCTACTTCATCAGCTATGGATGTCAGAGGATGACTGACATTAGCGATGATGTCACGGTTAAAACGGCGGGCAACTTCCGTGGTCTGGTGAATCCATAAATGGAGATCCAGGACGTGGTGGTTTAGAGGCCGGTGCAATCGTTCCCGTGAGTATTCAGCAAATGGACTGAATTCTGATTCTTGAAAATGTGAGAACTGTACACACAATCATCCATGAACACCACTTGCACATTACATGAACTTGACTGGGCATTATTGCCACATCCCGGTACATACCTCTTACTCACCCACTCACTTATTGTCTATACCGCTTTATCCTATCCAGGGTCACGGGGTAGTCTGAAGCCTATCCCAGAAGATACCCCGCAATTCAGAAACACCAATTAGCCTAATCTGCAGGTCTTTGGACTGTGGGAGGAAACCAAAGTACCCGGAGGAAACCCACCAAGCACGGGGAGAACATGCAAACTCCATGCACACAGACCCGGACCCAGGAGGTGGCAGGCGACAGTGCTAACCACTACACCACCCTGCCACCACGGTACAAGCCATTTATGCATGTTTGGGGTTCCTGGGCGGTCAGCATTTCAGACGTGAAACAGGCAGTCTGATCATGGCTCTGGTATACTGAGACATTTTTCTGCCTTTATGTTATCTAAGCAAATTATGGTTTGAATAGTGCAATCGTTTTAAACTGAACCTTGAAAATCAATTAATAACTTGGAGCCAACTTGAGGAAGAGATGCCTGTGACTTTAGGAACTGTACACACGGTTATTTTCTAAATGATTAGATCACGAAATCTAATACTGTAGATTTGTTCAAGTCCCTTGTATGCAATGAATAGAGTGTAATGCACAGCTCTGCATTCTCTGCAGGGGTTCAAAAGCAATCTGAGGACACGGCAATGAGGAAGCCCATCCCGAAGCCCTCCACAGCAAACAACAAAGACACCAGTTCAGTGACTGCAGCCATAGATCTAGTCCATTAAATGAGCAAAAAATTTCATCCCCCCTAAAATCTGTCAATTCTGTAAAGATGTGATGAGAAAAGGACAGTTAGGTAGCAGGCTGAAAGTATTGCTTTAAAGCCTGTATTTGCTTTCCAATTTACAGCCTCTCCGTCGATGCTCGCACACTCCAAATTACGCAGCTCCATCAATGACAGCGATCTGCCACGAAGACAGAGCTTTTCACCGATGGAATCCACCGCATCTCCTCTGCAGCTCTCTAATCCACAGGCATCACAGCATAGAGACAAATAGAAACAAATACACTGATGCACATTGCTATTGAAGCACTTTYYCCCCCCCCAGTTTAATGTGCCAAATGTGCGCAGGAGTCGATATTTGTACGAATTCAGGGTTCTCTAATCTTTAGAAATCCTTTAAAGCTCCACAACATATTGTATTCTTAATCTTCATTAATGTGATCTCATTTATATCTCTCATTCTGAAATTCTGTTTATTAACAAAATCCTTTTTTTTTTTTTTTTTGTCGCAACGCAACACGGATTAACAGAGAAGATTATGGAAGTGCTAAGCTACAGTAGTACAACAGATCCAAATAATGACATGCAACTTGAAAGGATTATTTTCATCATCCATTGTGATTTGGTGCTTCTGGAAAATACACTAATGCAATTTATCACCTTATTATGACACATAATAAGGGGAAAAAATTAAACCTACACTGTGAACACTTCAGCACTGCAGAAATGAACAGCGATCTGCACTGTAGGTTGTAAAAACACCGATTTATCCGTCATACATTGGTATTGGCATGGGCCTATTGGCACATAAGATGACATTCACTGATGCCAGTAGTCAATGTTGTTAAATTGTGGTCTGACTCGGACAACAGCTGCGGTCTTGGAAAATATCCAGCAGGTTATCAAATCCCTTAATATTGCCAACAACACGGCCAACATAGGCATGTGTCCGGAAATGTAAACTGTGCGAGAGTATTTCTGTGTCTCAAGAGAAACATCAGCACTATGCAGATTGTGTGACATGTTCCAGTGACATTTTATGCTTCACAAAAAGGTTTTTGTTGGGCTAGGTAGGTACTGATTTTTTTTTCTCCTAATCAAGCAGATAGTGGTATAGGAAAATAAAAGGGATTTTGAAACAGTCAGGTTTCACAAAAGAAAAATCTGTCATGCGAGACTGTTACTTTAAAGGTTGTTTCATAAATGCTGTTGTTCTTTCGGCTGCTCCAGGCAAAGGGTCACCACAGAAGACTATCCCGTCCGGACATACAAGCTTGGCACAGGTTTTTACACTGGCTTGAATGTCCTGACGCAACCGTTACTGCATCCAGTGGCTGGGGTTTGGGCACTGGCTGGGAATTGAACCCAGCCTTCCGCATGGCAGACTAAAAACCACTGAAAAACCCAATGAGCCACCAGTGCCCAAATGTTGTTTCGTAAATAAAAATGATAAAATGTGTGCTTGTTTAAAAACAAAAAGTTTAGTTCATTTTTTTTTATAGTGAAGATTTCTTTGTGTCATTGGTACAAAAGTGGCTTAGTAGGAGGTCTAAGCCACTAAAAACCTATTTATTTAGCCAAGCATTTTTGTAAATAGATTAACCTTAGGTAATGGCGCAGATTTGGGGGACTCATGGACGTAGAGTATTCTGGTGAACTGGTATGTTTAGATGCTGTCCTCCCCACTCTCATTGTTCACTCAGGTTTGTTGACGGTGAGGTGATTGGTTGCTTTACATCTCAGGGAGCCCTCATGTTTGTGTTTCCTTCTGGCTCTCCCTTTTAGTTATGCTGTTATAGTTAGTCCTGCCGGAGTCCCTGCTTGCACTCTGCACTAAATATACATTCACCTTATACATGTTGACTGTGACCAGACCTAACTGCCATCTCTCCTTATTTTCTGTTCTCTCCTTTTCTGCTCTCTCCTCTCTCTCTCTCTCTCTCCCTCTCTTCTTTCCCTCTCTCTGTCTCTCTGTCGAGCTATACATGTTCGCTCCTGAGTTGCCAGTGATCCAGACCCCTCTGCCYTCTGGAGCCGTCTAACCCGTCCTGGAGTCCTGCTTCTGGTTGGAGATCTCGTCGCATGGGGATGGTTTCCATTAAGACTGTCCTATCATCGATTGATGCTCTGGGGACCTGTGACTTCAGTTGTTCGATAGCTCAGGACTGGAATCTCCTACAGTCTACCTGAGCCTCAAGGAACAAACTGGACTCCTTTTAATTTTAATTTTAACACATCTCCTGTTACACTGAACTTCCAGTACACATTATTATGCTGATCAATCTCTGCTATCCGTTGTCACCCAGATGAGGATGGGTTCCCTGTTGAGTCTGGTTCCTCTCAAGGTTTCTTCCTATTACCATCTCAGGGAGTTTTTCCTTGCCACCGTCGCCCTCGGCTTGCTCATCAGGGACAATCTTATCATTTTGATTCATCCACATTGCATACAAACTTACTTCTTTTGATTGTGTAAAGCTGCTTTGCGACAATGTCAATTGTTAAAAGCGCTATATAAATAAAATTGACTTGACTTGACTTGACTTGAGGTCCACACTGGGAACCTTTCCCAAAAATCCTGTTTTGCTGATTTGATACTAGGAGCCCCTATAGCTCCGAATTTTAATGCGCCCCTGATCTTGGAGCAAAATGTACCTGTTTAGTTCCAAACCACTTTRATCCCATGACTCCTACTGTACTGTAGCTGTCTCAGTTTTGGTCTGATACACGGTATGTTAAAGGGCTTAAAAAATTATTCACCTTTTCAAAAATGACCCTGAACTGAAATGACCCATACATAAAAATAGTTCTGTGGGGCTTATAGAGTGGGCAAATAAAAAAATTAAAAAAATGGCATCTTGTTCTGAATTTTTGATTAAAGCGTCCTCTCTTAAACAATCCTAGGACCATTGCTCTAGCATCTATGGTTCCTCTCATTTAAGTAAAAGTACAGTAACATACAGTAGGAGTGCCTTTGGCTTTGAAGTTAAAGCTTGTTACATTCTCTGTGCCTGTGAGTTTTTGCATATGGGGGGAGAGTCAGGATCAAAGAGTGGCCCATACCACGCCCCCTTGACTTTCACACACACTTCCTGGAATCACAGTCAGTATACTGTACAGGCTCTTGGTTTAGGAAAGAGAAGTTTTTAGCTTTTTGCCTATGTGCCTTTGGGCCACCCTTACTTACTAAGTTCTGTATAATGTCCATGAGTCCAATTAGTTTGTGTAATTAAATATGTTACAAAAGCTATGAACTATTACTCCCTCATCAGCCTTTTGTTACAGTATTTATCTTGAAGACTGCTCTGCACCGGTGAGCCAGTGGGTGTGTTTACAAAGTGGCAAATAATCTGATTTGGGGGAAAATGCAATTTGCAGAATAAATGAATTTTCATCCCATTAAGTAATCAGATAATGGCAAAATGGGTCAATCAATAATCAGATTTCTTTTGTCTACATGGTGAAAATACATTACTGCACAGCAAAGTGTCCAGTGCTGGAATAACACCCTACTGTATTTGAACAAATCCAACCGGCCTCAAATGAAATAATGTGTTAAATCAACCAACAACCACATTAAAAGTTCTGATGAAGGCATGTTTACTAGGGAGTACAATTATGTGTTCTTAATTCTATTTTTATATATTTGTTTGTGCATTTGCAGAGATACGGACAAAACCAAACAAAAGAGATCAATAATAGAACAGACATGTTAAATGAGTGTATGACTGAGCTACAGACAGCATAATATGCTGTTTACACTGTTTAGGATGCTGAGATCCATGTGAGAATGTGAGAGAAATCAGTTCTTTTTGTTGTTGGACATTAGACTGGATACCATGTATCATGTTTAGAGTCATGGAGCCTTTTCCAGGGAACTTCGGGCACAAGGTGGGGTTCATCCTGGATCGTGTGCCAACCCACTACACATCACTACACACAATTTGGAAACGTCAATTAGCCAGCATAGTTTTGACCGGGGGAAGAACCAGAGCACCCGGAGGAAACCTGACAAGCACTGGGAGGATACTGCACACAAACACACACATACTGTACACACACAAACACACACGCACACAAGACCAGAGATGAGATTCAAATTCTCAACCCTGGAAGTGCAAGGAGACAGTGCTAATCATTAGCCTGTCATGCTGCAGAGAACATACCCATTTTCGAAAGATTTAAGTTCAAAATTCTGCTTATGTTGATGGAGGGAATTTTGTTTGTTCAAGATGAGCACCAATTAAGTTCTTCTGTTGTTTCGGACCATATTGTTGTAAGTTTGTTTCCTGTATAGATTACCAGTTACGTGTTTATTGAGCTAATCTGCCAAAAATGATATCTTAGCAAGCAAGAAAATCTTGAATATACTTTAGTTAATTGTACCTTAAAATAAGTTTACAACAAACCAAATATAAGATAATTAAGATTATTTCCAATCAAACGCTATTTTAAAAAATGTAACTAAGATACTATGCCTGTTGTAGGAATTTCTTGAAAGAAGAAATTTCTCTGCCAATAGAGCAAGATTTTTTTTGCTAATAATTTATTAACATTTGACAAGAAATAATACATTTTTAATAATCTTACATTTGGTTTGTTATAAACTTATTTTAAGAAACAACAGCTAGGTTTGGGCGTCACGGTGGCTTATTGGTTAGCATTGTCGCCTTGCACCTCCAGGCTCGGGTTCGATTCCATCCTTTGTGTGCATGGAGTTTGTATGGTCTACCTGGGTACTCAAGTTTGCACCCACAATCCAAAGACATGCAGATTAGGCTGATTGACTTTCCCTAAATTTGCTGTGTGTGTGCATGTTTTAAAGTTGCGTAGTAGAATAAGCGAATCGCTCTGTCTGTCCGCTGTGCTTCGATAAGCTTTTCTGTCCAGGAGAGACACAGTCTCTGTTTATTAACAATTTAATTTCATGTGATATTATTGTTTCAGGTTGAAGTTCACTCTCATGTCTGTCTGTCTTTCTCTACGGCAGTCTTTCTCTCTGCCTGACTCATTTATACAGAGAAATAAGATTTTTAAGATTGAGTTTCTTGCGCCTTGTTTATGCTAAGTTCGTCATCAGCCAAATACCCTCCCAGTTCGGTAATTGGAGAGTGAATGACAGATGAGAAATTAGAAGAATACCTTTTGTTTTAAAACGACTCCAGCGCTTTATAATTCACTTCTACCACTTTAGCGCTCCTTGGTAACCCAGTCTACTCGACCCCCAACCTTAATGAAACCAACCACTGTCAACTGCCATGGCATGCGTACTCAACTTTACGCGCCGCCGTGGTAAACGTGATATCTGTCTAGCTGACACTAATGAGATTTCAGTAGAATGCTTCAGTAAAACCCTCCAATGCAAACGCAGATAAGCTAAATGCAACCTCAGTGATCATTCAGAGCACTGGAATGGCAGCAGGTACTGTTGGATCTCCAGGTTGGTCCATTGGTCCGCTTGTTGTCTGTTTGGAATATTTGCATGCTGTAAGACCTCTCAGGTTTCCAACAACCTTCAAAAACATAAAATTGCCCTTTCGTATGAATAAGGATGTGCATGGTGCTTCTGACAGACCATCAGAGGTTCTGGAGAACGTCTGGATTGAAACCCAACCGGAATCTTGAGGTTTTAATAATCCGACGTTTTTGAAGGTGGTTGGAAACCTGAAAGGTCTTACAGCATGCAAATATGAATGAATGAATAAATGACTTTACAAATTTGTATTAGCAATTTCAATAAACCACCTACGTATTCGTCTAAATGAAACGTCAAGATCTCCACCAAATGGCACATGGCAAAGTTATTTTTAAATTGCAAAGCCTTCCCACATATTAGACTTTCATTTCACCTCTAATCAGATCAGGGCCGTAATCCAGAGCAGGAAATTAGCTCCGGATTAAATAACTAAAGCTGGACGCTGACATCAGGTTAGAATTTTCGCCTGCATAAACTGCCTCCAGTTCTTGGAGGGTGTTTTCATGGTCCACACAATATCTCCACACGTACATACTGTACATACACTACATTGCCAAAAGTATTCGCTCGCCTGCCGATAACACTTGCATATGAACGTCCAATTTCTAATCCATAAGGTGTAATATGATGTTGGCCCACCAACTGCAGCTTTAACAGCTTCAACTCTTTTGGRAAGGCTTTCCACATGGTTTAGAAGTGTGTTTATGGGAATTTTTGACCGTTCTTCCAGAAGCGCAGTTGTGAGGTCAGACACTGATGTTGGATGAGAAGGCCTGGCTCGCAGTCTCCGCTCATGTTGAATCAAGAAGGGTCCGTCCCCAAGCTGTTCCCACAAAGTTGGGAGCATGAAATTGTTCAAAATGTCTTGGTATGCTGAACCATTAAGAGTTCCTTTCACTAGAACTAAGAAGCTCTCTACACACTGTTTTGGAGCTAATCCGAAGGCCACATGAAGTTTGGAGGTCTGTCCCTATCGACTGAAGTTGGCGACCTATGCGTCGCAGCATCTCCTGACCCCACTCTGTGACTTCACCTGGTCTACCACTTCGTGGCTCAGTTGCTGTCATTCCGCTTCATTATAATACCTTGTAGCAGACTCTAATCGCTGTCCATTCCTGAACATGAGACGAGATCTGAAGTGCTTAGAAACCACAGAACTCCAATAAATTTGACATACGTAGGACTCGTGTGTAATTTAGATGCAGTATAATTTGTAAATACTGATTAATCATGTAATATGCAATCTGTCCAATTAAATGAGACTGGGAAATGTGGCAAGTGGAAATCACTGGGACCATCTGTAGCCCATCAGCAATTTAACGTCCGCTAATAAGCTGCACACTGAACTGTGGGATTGAACTTGCGCAACTTCTCCTTCAGCAAATCAATAAAAGCCAGTTGGGCAATCAAGGATTATACAGATAGCATCTGGGGGAAACAACTTTGCAGATACTCAGTGTGTGTCCACACTATTTTTTTTTCCACAGGATGCGGCACATACATGGGCACTGCAGATATTCTGAGGGGTGCAGCATGTCAAGCTGGATTAAGCATTTTCTACAAGTTTTATTTGAACCGAAGCAACTTGTATAAAGGAAAATATAGCTTATATAAGTACAGAGCTCTCGGGAGGATTATACAGGTGCTTCACATGCATTAAATGCCACTTTGTTGAACCTTTTTTTTTTGTTTCTTCATTCAAGCCCTTCCTGTTCTGTTGGACATGGCCATGCATCAGAAAATGTAACTAAAAATTGTGTGGAAAAGCAGTTCATAGAGTTCATAGCAAGGACAGGAAAAAGTAAAGTAAAGTAAAAATAAATCCCGCGATCCTGTATAGAGGACGAGTGAGTGAGTGAAAATCTGTCAAAACCAGTGTGGAACAGAGTCAAAGTGCAAACAAATGCAGAGGTCAATCAATCATGCAAACACAGCAAAAGAGGGTGAATTAGGATCAAAACTCTACAAAAAAGTGTGGAAGCTGAACTCCATCTGGATATCACAACAGGGGAACAATAGCGCAGATGTGCATAAAAGGAGCATTGGGAAAACCACGAAAGCACATAAAGTGTCATGGATTCCCCCTCTCAAAGCACAGTGTGGTTCATGTTTTGTTTTCAGTTTCGTTCAACACAGATGTATTTGAAACAAGCATTGGATTGAAGCAAGGTTTGAATCAATTGAAGCAGAGGAAGAACACCTAATATACAGTACACAGTATGTAGGAAACTCAACAAAAGAAAAAAAAAGATGCTAAAATTGTTAAATATATAACAAATGAGATATGAGATGAATGTGCAATACGAAAGGTGATGACGATAAAAAAGATCATAAAATTAAGGAGAAAAGGCTTACCAAACACGACAAAAACAAACTGGTATAGTGAGTGATAAAGAGCACGGTGAAGGAATCAGATCGATAGAATGTTTTGGGATGGATTTGGACATGGAGGTGCACGACTTGCAGCAGGTTTACATTTAGGTGTCATTTTTTTATTTTTATATTGTCATCTTGCCTTGGTTATGTTCCTGCAAAGACCTGGGTAAGAAACCAGCTGAAGGAGTCAGTTCTTTATCAATAATGGTGTAACGGTGATCTGTGGTCCGTATGGATCTACACATATGTGAAACATTATTGCCGCTGTATGATGTTATATTTAGGCCAATTCCAGAGCAAAACCTCTGTTTTTCAGCACTAATTAATTGCATTTTTATTCATTCAAAGTATTGCATGTGCATGCACCAGGGTTGCCAGATCACATAGACAAATTCCCCTATGTGGTGTTGAGCTCCTACCGACTCTGACACAAACCGAGCCAAATAAATCCATCTGGGAATGATCGAATAATACCACCATACTACAGCTTTTTTTTTCTTCTTCGAAACAATAAAACAAATAATCCAAACTGCAGACATACAGTAGTAACAGTCTATTACAAAACTAAATACAAATAAAAACTAAACTCCAAATAAAGTTAAAAAAAAAAAAAACTACAATAAGACATCCACTCATAAAAACAACAACAAAACAATAACTAATTAAATAATAAAATACATAATAATACATGTAAACTGTGATACTTAATTATTAAATCTACCATTTTGCATTCAAACGTATTTATCTAGGGTAACGCCAGATGACAAATTATCTCATTAAAAGGATGTTTGCCAATTTATCTATCGTCTTAAAATTATTTAAAAAATATATATATAGATTGTCGATGAACTCATTATTGATTAAATAATTSCAGAGGTGGAAATACTGTAATTGGATTAAATTGTTCCTCATTTATTTATGATTTTTTTATGCGATTAATTGGGCATCACTAACTAAACAATTTCATTATTGTAAATGTAATACTTGTTTTTTAATCTAATGAGTGAGTGAATGTTAGTATTTCTTGCCGATAGATGAGCGTCCCATCTTGCATCTCATTCAGTGCCACTTTGATCTGGATAAAAAAAATTACTGAAAAGCAATGAATGAATGAATGAATGAATTTGTAAATCTTACATAAGGGCAGATGTAATTAGTGTGTCATACTCCTCCATGGTTTTATATGGCTTTTAAAAGAGCTTTCACTATCTACAGATGGAATTATTTAGTCGGACTATTTAATCTCCGTGTCATTATGAATGGTTCTAGCTTACACTGCTATACACTCCGATTCTCAAGCTTAGCACAGACTTGTCATTGTTCTCTTAGCTGCATTAATAATTAGTCCTGTATAAAAAAAGCTGCTTTCTTTGCTATCATATTCAACAAGCTCGGCCTATTTTAAATTCATTTCACAATGAAAAAAAAAAGAAAAAGAAAAGGAGGTCTACTTTAAACAAAAAGGTGTGTGTTAATAATTATAGATTAGGGAACATATCATTATTTGACATAAACTACAGACTTTTGTAACATTCAATAGCACTGGTCGTCATGGTTGCCAGATATGTATAACATATGCTTATTTCAAAAACCCATTCCAGTGAATAAGCAGTAATAAAACACACTGAGCAGTACATAAATAATGAAACAATAAACTAAAATATTAGTGTCACAATGGTGTATTTATCCATAAGCTAAAGATTACCTATTATACAAAATCAAAGTTATGTATAGACATTCATATGGGTCTCCAGTGTGCATGTATGACCAGAAACGGCAAGAAAAAAAAAAAAAAAACTTTGCTTTTTGTCATCAATTTTCTCCCTGGTTGGGTTTAAAAAAGCCAATTAATTCCCCCCCCCCTATTGTTATAAGTTTAATGCAGAGTGTGGCTCAGCGGTTGCTTGATTACATAGACACGTTTATACGAAATAGCACGTTTGGAAGATGTGTGAAACAGAAGCAAAAATTATTATTATTATTATTATTATTATTATTATTATTATTATTAATAATAATAATAATAATAATAATAATAATAATAATAATAATAATAATATACTTAATACTATTATTAATATCATAATATAATATTCATAAAATATATTATGGCATTAACAGAAGCAATAACCCACGGCTTGAAGGAGCTCTAGTACAGTATGCCTGGAGGAGAAACATTTCCAGTGGATGCCATTCCGGTCTCAACCATGCCAGTTAAATAACCCTAAAAGAGACTCAACTGTGTGAGCCACCACTGCTTGTAGTTAGTAAACAACGAGAAGAGCAAGTAGTCTAGAAAGCTACTGGTATAAACTCCCAAAATTGTGAAGACATTTCATATTTCCTAGTGGTATATATTTAAAAAGAATTAATTGAATCCTCCATGAGCGTGGCCAGGTTGCACTAAAGGATAAAATTATGAAAAATGAAGAATTTACTGATGCAAATATAGTACCATCCAGAGAATGTGATGAAGGRCATTACAAAAGGATCATTATATGAAATAAATTTGATCTCGTTAAATAATCTCAGTTTATATGGTCTGATCAAGAATATTGTACTGTAGGTGCTTGTGATCATATGTTCATCTGTTCAAATAATTAAAATGGCTTGCACACCTACAGTATGGAAATGAATGTAAGTCTATGAGTACTTGCAAGGCACAGTGTGTGTGCAGTGTAGATACAGTATATGGCTGTGTGTAGCTTTATACTAATATTGTGCATATTTTACTGAAGTCCCATAAGGTGAAGAGAAAAGAAAAGAAATGGGGCAGAAAATGAAATCATTATTCACAATTATATGACAATTAATCAGCAGTTACAACTGCACAACTGTGAAAGGACAAAACAAATCAGCCCATGCTGGGAGTTCAACGTGAAATGCAATTTTTCCATTGAAAAAAAAAAAGAAAAATAAAAGAAAGTGTGTCTAATAAAGAACAATTTAGACAAAGAACACGACCTTAATTAGACCTCAGTAAGTACATTTTTTTACATTGAAAATGGCAAAAAAAAAAAAAAAACACTGCCTTATGCTTTAAAGTATAATCTTGTTATTGCACTAATCACTAAGTTATGCACAGATAATTACACCAATGATTCACATACAATAATTAATGATTTTTCTCTGCCGGTAGCTACAAGCCACATGCTCTGGTTGAGGATCAATTTAATATTCATCTTCGTGCATTTTGTTTATTGATAGCTAGTCGCTAATAAATTCCCAGCAACTTGTGAAACATCTGCACATTATCATGATCATGAAGGCTTAGTCATCCCTCAACAAGATTTCTCAGCAGGCTGCCTGTTTGCATTTATTCAAATGTCAGAGACATGAGGCGCTTCTCATCACCATGCTGAATTCCCATGTGATCTTGTGCTTGATGCAGCTGGCAACAAGTTAACTGGCTTCATTAAATCTGACTTTTTAATTTGCAACTAATTACCAAGAGAGTGAGAAAGAAGAACTGGCAGGAGAGGGGGGGGGTAACTCCTGAAAAATACAGTTGGAGAATATGAGCTTAATGGATCAGAAAGAAAGAACCGGGAGAGCACTACAGTTCTGTACATTGTTATTGCTCCCTTTCTCTCCGATTTATGCAAATAGCTCATTCCTTAATGTCTTCTGGGATTAATGGAGCTGTTGAAAGGTAACGGCGGGAAACCGGCCCCGGAGATATATAATGAAGTTGGACAGCAGTAATGTCCTCAAGGCCTGCTGCTTTACCGAGCACATGAAAGAACACAATATGTTCTTCCTGGGAATCAAAATACTTGTCTTTCTTCACGAAAATCGATAAATCACAAAATATTACCATGAAGTTTGTCTGGTTGAAAAATAATAATAATAAAAAAAAAGGTAAATAAATGCAAAAGCACTTTGTGAGTGCACCCAGGGTCAGGTTTGTGAACAAGCATTTGTAAAAAATTCACTTTACAGACAAGGTGAATTTTTCATAAGAGGCACTTTACCTTTAGATATATATTTAACTCTGAAAAGAGAGAGAGAGAAATGTATGTATGTATCCATCAAACCATTCTTCCATCCATCCACCCATCTAGGAACCTTTGTAGTCCAACTATGGACCATGGAGGCCAATGGGGACCATTGTATTTATTCTCATTTTTACAACCATAGTAGAATCTTCAGTCAACATTCACACACTAATCTGCATGACTATGGATTATGGAAAGAAATCAAAGTCCTGGAGTACTTGAAGGGAACCCACCAAGCTAAAGGAGAACGTGCAAGTTCCATGTAGATGCGTGACTCTAACCTGGACCCCAGAGGTGCACAGCAACATTACTAACCACTAYGCCACCACTAAGCCGCTGTGCTGCCATATATACATATGGGCACTGGTGGCTCAGTCGTAGCTGTTTCGCCTCCCATGTGGAAGGCACGGGTTAAATGGGAGGGTTGCGTCAGTAAGGGCACCCGGCGTAACCAGTGCGAAATTTGTATTTGCAAACCGGATGGTCTGCTATGGTGCCCCCTTGCCGGGAGTAGCCAAAAGACCAACAATCAACAACAAAGTTTGGATTTATATTCTATATACTAGAACAATATTTTATTGCTTAATTAAGACATGAAGGTTCGCTGTTCTGGAATAGTGTTTGCAAGAACAGTATTGTCAAGTACATTTGCAAAAACCCGTCAAGTATCATGATGAAACTGGCTCTCGTGAAGACCATCCCAGGAAAGTTAATTTAGAGTTACCAGCCTCGAAAATCATCATTAATAGCACCTCAGATTAAAGCATAAGTAGCAAACACATCTCAAAATCAGCTGTTCAAAGGAGATCATTGTATATTTTGGACTCTTTCAGCATTGTTTTAAAAATTAAAATCAGGAACGACCATGGAATTAGAAGGTGTGAACAAACTTTTTGTTTGTTTGTTTGTTTTTTTCCCCGATTTTCTCCCTAATTTAGTCGTGTCCAATTCCTCCCCGTCACTAGGGAGCTCCCACATTAAGGCTACTACTACCACTCAGCCGAGAGGGACGAAGACTATCCAGCCGCATCTTTTCGGGCTGCTCGCTCGCGCCGTTGGGGGCGGAGTAACACACTCGGAGGACAGCGCTATCCGCTCCCTCCGTTACGCGAGCTCACAGACGCCCCTGAATGGCTGTAGAGCCGTGATTAATGTGGGAGCACTAAGAACCTCTCATCCCTCCCCTCTGAGAGAGCTCGACCAATCAGCTCTCTCTAGACCTCCGGCTGCGAGAGGTTACAGTATCACCCGGGATTCGAACTAGCGATCTCCGGATGATAGGGCGAGCACTTTACCACTGCGCCTCTCGGAGGAGGTGTGAACAAACTTTTGACTGGTGCTGTACATATACATCACACCTCCTCGTCTATCTTTCACAGTGGGAACTACACACTCAGGAACGACACACTCAGGAACGACACACTCAGGAACCATCTGTTCACCCTCTCTATGTCTAACGAAGACATGGTGTATAGAACCACAAATCTCAAATTTGGATTCATCAGACCATTTGACTTTAAATCCATTCATTGTGTTATTTGGCCCAAGCAATTCTTTCTGTTTGTTGTTGTTCCAAAGTAATGGTTTCTTTACCACAAAATCGACCATGGAGGCCTGACTCACGCAGTCCACTCTGAACAGTGCATGGTAAGTCTGCTTTTTGAAATCCGAAAAAGCATTTATGTGGGCTTTAACCTGAGGTGCTGAGAATCAGCACTTTCTGAGGCTGGTCATTCTAATAAAATGATCCTCTGCAGCAGAGGTAGCTCTTTGTCTTCCTTTCCTGGGACGGTCCTCGTGAGAGCCAGTTTCATCACAGTGTCCGATGGGTTTGTAGAAAGCACTTGGGGATCCATTCCAAGGCCAAATCATGATGGCAAAGGAAATTCATAACTAAAGTTRRATAGAACATGTCAGCTCACACACAAAACATTCACCTATCAATTGCTGGTTGCCAAGACGATGTACATGTAATACAGTAGAAAATTGGATTTTTGTGCACTATTGAAAAAAAAACAGACACGGGGGGAAAAAGTAATGAAAATGTATGACGAGGTTTTTCCCCATTCCTTTTTATCTCCCCAAACCATCAAAATGTGGCTGTGTCACACAGTAATACAATACAGCGAATACTTAGAGAACCAGGAATGACAGAGTAGAGCAGATGATACCTACAGACAGCCTGTAATGGAAGCAGGACGCGTATAAAGCTTTCCAGGTTCAGACTAGATTGAAATTAGATTGATATATTTCATTCACTTGACATGCTCTTTTTCCTCTCCGAATAGGAAAGACATGCACTCTGCTGCAATTTCCTCCTCGGATGCTCCGGGCGCGGTCCATGTCAGGTTGTCTTTCAGAGTGACTTCTAGGTGAACCAGTTCAGCTGATGCCTGATCCTCGAAGACTTCTTAACTCAGTTACAGTACAGATACACTTATGGACATATACATCTGCTCACGTTTCTATGCTCCTGCTGAAACCTGCTTTTTTTCTAGGGCGTCACTATTTAATAGACTTTTAAAATCCAGGAGTTTGAAAATATTTTATTACCCTAAATGTATATTTTTGTGCAGTTTTAGAAGGAAATAAGGTGCTCTGTTTTACTGAGCATCGTGCAGAACCACCCACTGTTCTTCTGAGGACTATAACTGTTGCACGCGCTTCTTTTTTTGCATGCAATGCAAAATCCAGCATCTCACATACAGTATGGTTTTTGTCTAGTCGCTTATATAATGTGCTCTTTTCTTTTTTGATACTGTATACAAATATTCTTTTCTATATTGTTTAAGTTTGTGGTGGAATACTCATCTCATCTTCTATACCGTTTAATCCTGTATTCAGGGTTACAGGGGCCTGRAGCCTATCCCAGGAGACTTGGGGCACATGGTAGGGTACACCCTGGACAGGGTGCCAATCCATCGCAGGGCACACAGACATACACACACTAACACACACATTCACACACTACGGGCAATTTGGAAACGCCAATTAGCCTAACCTACATGTCTTTGGACTGTGGGAGGAAACCGGAGAACCCGGAGGAAACCCACCAAGCACGGAGAGAACATGCAAACTCCATGCACACAGAGACGGGAATCGAACCTTTCTTGGAATACTAATGTTTGAAATTCAGAAATGTTTTTGGTCTGAGTCAATAATCACTCATCACTCAGTCACTCACCCATCTTCTATACCGCTTTATCTTGTATTCAGGGTCGCAGGGGGGCCTGGAGACTATCCCAGGAGACTTGGGGCATGAGGTGGGGTACATCCAAGACAGGGTGCCAATCCATCCCAGGGCACACACATACAGCACATACACGCACACACTCATTTACACACCACAGGCAATTTGGGAACGCTAATTAGCCTAATCTGCATGTCTTTGGACTGTGGGAGGAAACTGGAGTACATGGAGGAAACCCACCAAGCACGGGGAGAATTTGCAAACTCCATGCACACAGAGACGGGAATCAAGCCGAGTATGATGTGGGGTTGCTTTTCAGAAGTGGCCTCGGCCGCTTAGTTCCACTGAAAGGAACTCTTAATGCTTCAGGATACCAAGACGTTTTGGACAATTTCATGCTCCCAACTTTGTGGGAACAGTTTGGGATGGCCTCCTCCTGTTCCAAGGTCCATGAAGACATGGTTGGTGTGAAAGAACTTGACTGGCCTCAACCTAATTGAACACATTTGGGATTAATTAGAGCGGAGACTGCGAGCCAGGCCTTCTCGTCCAACATCAGTGTCTGACCTTATAAATGCGCTTCTGGAATAGTGGTCAGAAATTCCCATGAGATAAGATAACAGAAGTCTTTATTAATCCCGAAGGAAATTGTTTCTCCACTGGCTGCATATTCAAAAGATACAAATACAATAGGATAAAAAGAAAATTGGAAAATAAAATAAGAATAAAATACAATGTACTATAATTTAAAAAAAAGAGATATAAATAGAATAAAAATATATAGAAACACTACAACAACAACAAAAAAAAAAACTACGGRCTGTACATAAAGGTGCAGAATTGTCTCTTTTGTGTAATGTACAGTACATGTATATTATTGCACATAATATTTGATATTGCATATAGAGTAGTAATGATATTGCACACCATATACTGTATAGTGCACATGATTTACATCATACTGCATAATTAGTGGTTTTGCATGTGATATTGTTATTGTGATAATAATATTGCACAATGTATCATTGTGTATCATAATCTATCGATTATGTTGACATGATAGAGAGAAACATACTCCTAAACCTTGTGGAAAGCCTTCCCAGAATAGTTAAAGCTGTTATAGGTGCAAAGGGGGCGGGGCCAACATCATATTAAACCCTATGGATTAAGAATCGGATGTTACTCAAGTATATGTTAAATTATCAAATATATGTTACATTAAAGTATGTATGTTAAATTTTGGCCTTCTTAATAGAAATGGGAATTACCAAGTATCCCCCGATATTATATAACCACGATACCTGGGTGCCGATTTGATTTGTATGGCTTTTAAGTTACAAACTTCCGTGCATGTTTAATTTAAATTCTAAGCAAACATAGCAAATAATTTTCTCCTACCACACAGGATACTGTACTGTGTGAATAGTTTCGAGCACACCACCTGCAGGATTATAGAGAGACGGCAACATTCTACCACTTGATTTTAAAAGTTTAGAAAGGCGCTGTGGTGACACATGAGTTGCCACATAGAAGAATCATTATACTGTAAGTAACGCATAGATTTTTCCTTTAATCTCTACTTCTTATCCTGACTCATCTGAACTCATCAGATCTTTTCCAATCTTTGTGCTCCCTGGTCTTTTATTCACAATTAGCCATTAACAAGTGGTTTTGTTATGACCACATTGTTTAGCCCCAATCCGGTGAGTTTTCATCACACTATGCAAGTAGGAAAGGCTCTATATTTCACTACATACAATGCAGGGCAGTGGTGACTCAGGGGGCTAAGGCACTGAGTTACTGATCGGAAGATCGCTGGTTCGATTCCCAGCTCAGCCAGGTTGCCATTGTTGGGCCCTTGAGCAAGGCCCAACCCTACCTGCTCCAGGGGCGCTGCATCATGGCTGACCCTGCGCTCTGACCCCAGTTACRCTGSGATAWRYKAAGAASGAATTTCACTGTGCTGTAATGTATATGTGACAAAATAAAGGCTTTACTTTAAAACTTCACAAAGCATTTAAGTGATCTCTATTTACAGTATGAGTCTCTTTTGGACCATGTGAAGTTGATACTGTTAACCCAATTCCCAATTCTTGACCAAATACCATTGTGAAAAGGTGGCCAGATGGTGTCCATACTGATAAATGGTCGAGTCCAAGCATCTACATGACACTGACAAGGGCCTAACTGTTATTGCTAAATGACAGGGTCAGAGCATCTCCAAAACAGCAGGTCTTGCCTGGCGTTCCTAGTTTGCAGTGATAAGTACCTAACAAAATACTCCAAAAGAAAAAGGACAACTGGTGAACTGGAGGCAGGGTCATGGGGATCCAAAGCTCACTGAAGTGAATTGAGAGTGAAAACCAATGTGGTCTGATCCTACAAGAGAGCTAATGTAGCACAAATTGCTTAAAGAAAAAAAAATGTTAATGTGTTTACGATAGAAATCAGAACACACAAGTGTATCACGGACAAAGTGCTCATGCTGACATTGAAAACGGACGGCTGAGCATCAGAACCGAGGGAAAGAGATGGCACCAGGATGTCTCTGGGAAGAAAGGAAGCCGTCTTTGGCAATGTGATGCTATGGACAATATTCTGCTCGTTTGTGAGATTCAGGTGGATGTTTCTTAGACACACTCATACCACCTACCTAAACATTGTTGCTGACCAAGTACAATACACCCCTTCATGGCAATCAGCCTACACTGTGGGAGGAAACCAGAATATCTAGAGGAAACCCACAAAGCCACTTTGACCTTTAAATGCTTAATAAAAAAAAATACAAACTTTGACGGAATTTCTTTATTAAGACCATATAAATACACACACACACAAAAAAAAGCAAAACACATTGTGATCAGAATTTGATTAAAAAAAACACCAGAAGGCGACTGATACAGAGAAACTGCGAGACTCTCATTGTTAAATGAGCTTTGAAGCTCCAAATGTCAGCGCTGCATCCCACATGGATATTAGGATAGCTCAGCGCAGGCGTCACCCTGATGGAAAAGCGGTGCGCCTCAGTATGTGCTGGGAAAAAAAAAACTGTCCTTGAGCCACTGAGCTCTCAACATGTAGTGCAAATACTTTCAAACACCCTGTCGCCCGTCGCAGACTATGCGGGATCTAAAAAAAGGTTTTGAAACCCGTGCTGCCAGTCAGCGAGCGCCTGCTTGCCGGTTCTGTGCGGAGGAGCAAGACGAACCTCTTTCACACGTGCGCTTGCACCCGTACATGTGTGAACACTCGCCAGAGCTGTTCATCTGGCAATTTGCTGGGACGAGACCAAGTGGAGGCAAGGCGTAAGACTAAATCAGACTAAAAAACGTCACGCGCTGCCATCTTGGCCGCGGCGGAGAGAGAAATAGATTGAGGCTATGTTTATGCTGCGATGCTGAATAGACTTTCAGTCATTTTCAGAATTATTCTTCTAATGCATGACCATGATGGACATAAAAAATATATATATATTTTAAAGTATGAAGATAAATCCATTACAAAGGAACACAAACCAGCTTATGATTCTCATTACAGCAGACTAGAGTTGATGTCCAGTATTGAGTTTTTGGGTAAGAAATAAATATATAAATAAATAGAAATAATTGTGGACACAGAGGACAATCATTGCAGACAGTCACAGCTGTGCCACAGATGTTTATACATCTGATTATGGCACCAAAGCTTTCTGCTCCAATTAACCCCTGTTCGTTACAGAGATATTCCGTTTCAAAGATTTTTCGAGGCATTTTCTCCCTATCCTTCCTAAGCCCTTTCTCTTTTCTAATTTCCATGTTTTTTTTTTTCCTTTTCTCTTTCGAGCCTTTTGCGTGACAGATTTTGTGTATGTATGATGTCTGCTGTGTATCTCTGCCTCCCTCTGTGCTCCTTTCTCTGTCGTTTTAATCTTTTTCTTTCTCGCTCCATGTGGCAGGAATGGAAATGGAGTGCAAAGAATTTTTTAATTAATAAAGTAACACAAGAGAACATAAGCTACGAATCGAAGAACGGCGGAAAAAAAAAAAGTGGCATGAAAGCAGTTTATTTGTATGCGTGTGATGAATGGGGCTGCAAGCCAAACAGTGTGAGTGATAGAGAATGAAAGATTTTCACTTCCTTTATTTTTTTTGGTCGCACCTCCAATCTTCACCATCGCGCTCCTCCCTGCCATCACCACATAYTGTACCTTCTGCTTTCCTTCCTCACTTTTCCTATTCTTTTTTTTCTTGCTCTCTGAACTCAATCTGTTCTTGCTAGCACCACATCCTCATCAAAAAAAAAAAAAAAGAGAGAAAGAAAAAGAAAAATGCTGAAGGCTAGCGATGATAAATAGCTTTCTCCCTCCTCTTCGGTCTCCTACTGCTGACGATACGCTCAGGATTGGATGAGTGGGGCAAATGCTCTCATGTTCAATATGTCCCCCTTTCAGATGTAATAGAGAGGGCAAACATAGAAAATATGTGTTGCTGTCAGCTTGGAATCGCTCACGTCTGCACAAGGAAGCATTGGCTCATCTTTTCTTCTTCTTCTTTTTTTTTTTACACAGTAGTGCACAAGAATTCTTGATTGGTCAGAATGTGTTAAGCAATTTTTAATACCTTCATCAGTCTCATTAACTCATCATCTGTACCACTTAATCCTGTACACAGGATCATGGGGGGCCTGGAGTCTATCCCAGGAGACTTAGGGGCTGTGGGAGGAAACCCACCAAAACAGGGGACAAACTACAGGGTGTGCCATTTATATGGATACACCTTAATAAAATGGGAATGGCCCCCACTTATCTCTATCTTCACACCATAGACAATTGCCTTCAGATGACCCCAAAGATAAAAGTCTAAGGGGCTCAGATCGGGAGACCTTCGGGGCCATTCAACTGGCCCACGACGACCGATCCACTTTTCAGGAAATTCTTCATGTAGGAATACTCGGACCTGACACCCATAATGTGGTAGTGCACCATCTTGCTGGAAAAACTCAGAGAACGTGCCAGCTTCAGTGCATAAAGAGGGAAACACATCATCATGTAGCAATTTCAAATATCCAGTGGCCTTGAGGTTTCCATTGATGAAGAATGGCCCCATTATCTTTGTACCCCATATACCACACCATACCATCACTTTATTTGTTCCAACAGTCTTGGAGGGATCTATCCTATGTGGGTTAGTGTCAGACCAGTTGAATGGCCCCCAAGGTCTCCCGATCTGACCCCCTTAGACTTTTATCTTTGGGGTCATCTGAAGGCAATTGTCTATGGTGTGAAGATACGAGATGTGCAGCACCTGAAACTATGGATACTGGAAGCCTGTGCTGGCATTTCTCCTGCGGTGTTGCTATCAGTGTGTGAAGAGTGAGAGAAGAGGGTTGCATTGAAAATCCATCACAATGGGCAGCACATTGAACACATTTTATAAGTGGTCAGAAACTTGTAAATAACTCATGAAAGAATAAAGTTATGTTAAAACCAAGCACACCATTGTTTTTCTTGTGAAATTCCCAATAAGTTTGATGTGTCACATGACCCTCTTCCTATTGAGAAAACAAAAGTTGGATCCAAGATGGCCGACTTCCAAATGGCCACCATGGTCACCACCCATCTTGAAAAGTTTTCCCCCCTCACATATACTAATGTGCCACAAACAGGACGTTAATATCACCAACCATTCCCATTTTATTAAGGTGTATCCATATAAATGGCCCACCCTGTACATGCACACATAGGTGGGAATCGAACCTGTTTCCATTGTCAGCATTTTTGCTTTTATTGAGAGAGAGAGAGAGAGAGAGAGATGCTGTTGAAAGAATGACTGCTTATACTTACTTTAACATTGGTCAGCCCTTTAATTCAGAGCATTACCAATAAAACCCACCTAGGTTGCCCTTGTGCCACCAGCATGACTCTGGCTCTTAGCTGTGCGGAGGCTCTGGGGTATTGTAGTGGTGTCTGGCACAGGGATGTTGGCAGTGGCCGGGCCTCTGTGAATAAGAATTGTTTGGTGCATCCCAGTCGAATTGGGATCTGGGGAGTTCGGAGGCCAGGTTGGCATCCTAGGGCTTTTTAACCGTTGGACCCTACGTGTGCCTGGCTATGGTGCACTGGGTGGTCTAGTTCCTTTCTATTGTGGCCAGCATTAACTTTTTTTCTGTGATTTGACTTTTTGTGGGATTGGACCAGACGGGCTGGCTTTTGGCTGAACGATCCTGCCACCAGTATACTGCTATATAATTGTTCCCAAACATAAGAAAATACTTCCGTATGCAATGCACACATGTGCTGGATCGCCTTCTACAAACAGACACTATTTTTGCTGTTTATCATTATCAAAAATAAATAATAAAGGGAATTTAAACCTATGATGGACTCGAAGAGAGCGACGAAAACACAGCATCGTTCTCAGACATCAAGGAGGTGTATCAGTGTTCCTCACTCCCACTGTGAGCTGCCACATCACTTCTCATTTGCAACTAACGCTGCAACTGAATAACTTCCAGCTGCTTTGTCACATCATGTCAYTGCTCGTGTGAGTGTAGGATTTCTCATGAAACTAATTGTCACCTGTCGCTTTGTCACTTATTGGTGTCAACACTGGGATACAAGAGTAATGTTCAGAATAGAATTACTGTATAAGTTCTTCATGCTTTGTAACTATTTACAATGCTTCCAACATGATATAATACCTGCCCAAGTGGATTGGCACCCATCAGGGGTGTACCCCATCTCATGCTCCAAGTCACCTGGGATAGGCTCCAGGGCCCCCTTAATACATACAGTAAATAAATACACCTTTTTTTTTTGACAAATTTCATCCCAAGTCCCGGTTCACAAATCAAGTGAACAAACTGGAAGATCAAGACAGAAGCGTGGCACACCACGTCAAATCAAGCTTATCAAGATTTAATAGGGGTTATTTTTGTTTCAAAACAGTTTAGCTTGAACATATTCTTTAAATGAATTATTGTAAGCTGCAGATTTTTTCCCCAAATTGAATTTTCAAAATTTCACAGCTCATCAACTAGGAATACAACTTATTCGTTCTTGACTATGACTTGATGATAACTGTGAACAGCTCCCCCCAATCTGAGCTGCAGATTCCTCTGGCTTCCCCTCTGGTTCCCCTCTGGTTACTTCTCCGACTGATACACTAATCTCTTTAACCTCCCGTGATCCAGACTCAGCTGTTGTGTGACTCGCTGTTTACGTGGTAGTTTCTCCTCTCTGTTTATGTTCAGGCGCTACAGTGGCTTAGAGGTTAGATCTGTTGCCTTGCACCTCCAGGGTCTGGGTTCAATTCCCACTTCTGTGTCCAGGGAGTGTGCATATTCTCCCTGTGCATGGTGGGTTTCCTCCGGGTGCTCCAGTTTCCTTCCATAGTCTAAAGATACGCAATTAAGGCTAACTGGTATTCCCAAATTTCCTGCGATTAATTAATCAATGTCTTCAAAAATTCTCACATGAGACTTGAGATACACAGTCAATGTAGTTCCTTTTACAGTTCTGTAATGACTTAATCACCTGACAATTTGTGGTTCATGTGCTGCTCTGGACTGACCCATGGCTGTGCTCTATTCTTTCATTTTTAATAATTAGCAACAAATTACAGGATTTCCAGAAACAGGTATTTATACCCTATATAGTGGATCCAAATGACAGTGTGACAACTGTACTGTATGTGCCCAAATCTTTTTTCACCCCTCTCTAACTCCTAAGGGCTTATTTGGCATGCAATAGATCGGGCACGGCTGGCTGGTGCTAATTGTTAATGGATCTCAGGCTTGCACCGCTCTATAAAAGCGAGGAATCTTACTGTAGCTCAAGGTCTGGAGTTCGGGAGCAAGGAGAATGTGTGGCGGACGTTAAACACGAGAGTGGCACGTGAGTGGGGCGATGCAATGTGCCTCAGGGTCTTCAAAGACAGGTTTACTAACCATTGTCGTTTAATCGCTACACAGACAGCCGCTAAAGGACTGCACAAGCTGCCTTTGGCACTTTCACTTTCGCCGAGAGCCAGCCTTTGCAATCCCAGTGCCAAAGAGGAAAAGGCTGCTGCATTCAACGTTAAGGCCTCCTTCTCCGACCAGAATCGGCACGGCGGTTACCGGAGGAGCAACAGAGGAAATTTGACTTCCATCTGTGGCCACACCCAAGAAGAGCTGTGTGGGGCTGGTTGACAGCGACTGCGAGAGCCACGTTGATGCCACCCTGCCTGCCGCCGTGACTCGCCAGCTAATTGCCCACATGGAAGCTGGGAATTGCCCCTGGAACCGCATGTACACACGTGGATAAAATTGTTGGTACCCTTCGGTCAATGAACGAAAAACTCACAATGGTCACAGAAATAACTTTAATCTGACAAAAGTAATAATAAATAAGAATTCTATGAATGTTAACCAATGAAAGTCAGACATTGCTTTTCAAC
>QMIH01000988.1:209501-220720 GCA_003987875.1 Clarias batrachus
TATATATATATATATATATTTCCGTATTGATTTGTTCCTCCTTTTGTTCTAAACAAATCTGTATATAAAATAAAGTGTCATCTAAACACATGCTTTAATAGAAAAGATTAGGCTTGGGGATAATCTTAAGTCAATATGACTATGCTTAAATTTGAATAGGCACCAACTGCTGAATCCGGGTATTTAACATTTTTCTTTCGTTCATCCATCCCACTGTACAGCTTATCCTGTGTAGGATCGCAGGGGGGACCTGGAGCCTATCCAAGGGAACTGGACAGGTTAAACCTTGGATAGGGTGCCAAAACATTACAGAGCACAAGCACATACAGTAATATACGCAGTCATATGTATGTGGAAATTCCAATCAGCCTACGACGCATGACTTTGTTAGAGGAAACCAGAGTACACAGAGGAAACCCACCAAACATTACKGAGAACATGCAATCTCCACACACACACACTGACTGGAGGTGAGATTCAAACCTAGGCGATACCGTGGAGGTGCGAGACTAACCACTAAGCCGAAACTTTTCCGTGTGTAAAAAAAAAACCTTCTGTGTAATTGATTTAAAGATATCAGCATGGCACGGTGGTGTAGTGGTTGGCACTGTCGCCTTGAACCTCCAGGGTCCGGGTTTGAACCTCTACCAGGTCCGATTCCTGTCTCAGTGTGCATGTCATTTRAATGTTCTCCCCGTGYTTTGTGGGTTTTCCCGGATACTCCGGTTTCCTCCCACAGTCCAAAGACCTGCAGATTAGGCTAATTGGATGCATGTCTGTGCCCTGCAATGGATTGGCACCCTGTCCAGGGTGTACCCTGCCTCGTGGCCTAAGCCTCCTGGGATAGGCTCCAGGCCCCCCGTGACCCTGAATACAGGATAAAGCGATGTAGACGATGAGTGAGTGGGTAAATAAATATCAGCCCAAAGAATTTTCGGGCATGTGTAAGGGGACTTTCACATTCATGTTGCTGAGGACCTCCAACTTCCTGCAACCTTCAAGCACACACTCATCACAGGGCAATTTGGAAATGCCAATCTGACGACAATGTACGTCTTTGGGAAGTGGGGAAAACAGGAGTACCTGGAGGAAACACACTGAGAACATGCAAACTCCACGCACAGACTGGAGGCGAGATTTAGTTCCCAACCCTGAACATGTCACCCGATAGTGCTAACACATTCATAACTAAGCCAAAGTGCTGCCGGATTTCTACATGGCCCACATTATTAGACTGCAAGATATGTGAAACTAAGCAATTCAGTTCCAGTCCCTGTCCTTCATTAAGCACTACCCTGCAGAAAAAGTTCAAATGATTCAAAAGTACAAAAAAAAAAAAGCCTAAATGTGCTGAATATTCGGTTTTGACAAGGGGAAACCCTGGCCTTCAAGAATATGACTCACCGTCCAGCCACCTCCGTCAGTGCTCATGTCACAGTAAACCTGAAAGCCTGAGGGGAAGTGAATAGGAAACACCGAATAGATCCCATCTTCGCGCTGTCCACTGGCATAGATATCACTGCAGTCTCTCGGTTGGGAGCCTGCGAGAGAAGAAGGAAAAAAAAAAGCATAACATTATCATTTATCATCTTAACACAGCAGACATGACATGTGTCTTCTTTCACATGCTGCCTCTGAATAGTATTAGTCACTCAGAGAGACTGCCAAGAGAAAGGAACAGCCTAAGGGAAGGCTACAGGGTATAAGGCGGAGAGGCTCATTATGGCCGACTGGCCACTTTAAGACAGCGAGGGAATACGGGTTTTTCATTACCGTCTCCTCTGGAGCAGCCTCTGGGCCGGATGCTGCTGCGCACCGGAGCCCTCTGGAGCAGATCCGCTTTCAGCAGCCCCCTCTCGCTGCCGCCGCCGTCCTTATGCACGGAGTCAAGCACGTCTCGCAGAGAGTTCACAACCTTCATCATGTTGATCTGAGTCTCCGACAACAGCTGGAGTGAGGACGCAACAAAGGGAAGAAAAAAATAAAACACACTTGAACGCTTCTGGTTTTATTCAGGCACAAGAGACATCTTTATGATCCGTTAGATGTTTAATATTTAATGGAAAAATCAAAGATTCTTGCAGGATGTTAAAAATATGCAAAGAAACAATCAGTAAGGTTAAGAGATTAAAAAAAAAAAACGATATGAATATGAATGTCCATTTATTCATTTATTTACATTTTTATTTACTTGTCTGCATGCTTAATGCTTCCCTGCAACCAAAACACACATACATAGTTCAATGCTGTTCTCTCTCATCTGCTGTACAGTATATAGTCCATCCGAACTTCTGGAAACTTCTTTAGTCCAGCTAGGGAGCGTCCAGACCAATGGTAACCAATGGAGGGCAAGTGGTGTCCAGTGTATTTATTCCCATTTCTTAGGACCTCAGGTCAACGTTTACACATGCATTCATACACTGCGAGGAATTTGGAAATGCCAACTGGCGCAATCTGCATGGCTTTGGACTGTGGGAGGAAACCGGAGTACGTGGAGGAAACCCACCAAGCATGAGAAGTACAAGCAAAATCCAACCCGAACCCTGGAGGCGCAAGGCRACTGAGTCACCATCGCCGCCCGACTATACATCATTTAGCCTTGATTCAGATTGTAGCCTAATTCTCTCATCAATCTCATACTGAGTCAGTGATTTTAGAGAAACCTGCTGTTCTCATCAATTCCTTCACCTTCATTAACCTCTTTTTTTTTTTTTCCAGGGAAGTGTTGCAGTACTAACACACAGTGGGAGGTGGGAATATCCAGGCATTGATTCCAGCTCATTGAAGGGCACAGATACAGTACATACCCGGACGCAATTTATGGTTGCCAGTTTGTCTCCCAGCACCTTTCCGGAAGGTGGAAGGAAACCAGAGAACTCGAAGGAATCGAATACAGACACGGCGAGAACAAAATGCAGTAAATGGAGCTCAGGATCTAAATGGGAAACCTGGAGATATGAGACGGCTACATGCTGCATCACATTCTGAATCACACTGTCCGGCCCAGTGTTTGCGCCAAACCAAACCATCCAAGCACATGACTGACAAGCTTAGACACGCCTCCTTGCTCTAGTTCAATGTGGTTGTCCATAGCTTAAGTAATAAGCTTTTTTTTTTTTTAAACTTACATAAGACACATAAACTTCTGCCACATACTTGATCATAGTGGCATCATATAATGATAAAAAATACGCCACTGGGGACTCGAAACCCCTTTTAACAGACCACTGCTGCTTTTTTTGCCATTTCACAGGGTTCGGAATTGATTTCTGCAYGGTGTTAGATGACGGCAGCGTTCAGGTCATTACCTTTTACAGCAACTTTTAAAAGGAAAAGAAAAACTTTCAAAATAAAAGTTATAAAGTGCTCCTGAAGACTAGTGCTGCAGCGGAATCCGGATTCTACATGATATGGACTGAAGCTCTGTAGAGTTTTACCATACTCATGCTTTAAACATCATGTTCTGGGATTCAGCTTTGCCACAGTGCCTCTGTCAATCCAGTTAGCAAACTTTTTTACGTATGAAAGATCATCTCTGCTGCTTCCTCTTGACATATAAAACCCTAAAACAACAAATCTGTAGTTTAGTGTGTGTGTTTGTGTGTGTTAGTTGAMATTTGCGCAAATGCCATGTTTTGCAGTTCCATTTCTTGGTGAAGTAGACAGTGGAGCATACTGTGGGAATATTCGCGCTCAAGGCTCTCCATGTACAGTACTGTACACATATCACTTCCCAACTGTACTTACCTGAACAAAGACGGTCTCTCTCTCTCTCTCACTTGTGTGTCCATCAGAATGACACTAGTCAATCACGGGCATCGGTGTGGAAGAGGGAAGATATCTGGTCTCAGTGGAAGCACATGCTATCACTCACGCTCACCAGGGGAGAGCTGGCTAGTGCATRGAAACTGAAAGATGACCAAATTGTAAAGGAGGTGTTGAAAGTGTGATCAGATATTGCGTCTAGCCGATGCAAAAGCCAATCCCACGGTCTTCGGCAGCCAAGGTTATAAACATACACTATATGTTATGGACAGTTTCAAGTTCATCCCAGGTATGTCTTAATGGGCCTTGTTTGTTGTTTGTGAAATCAGTTTAGGTCAGGTTTTAGTTTCAGTAATTAGGGATCTCATATTTCAGGATAGAAATACAATCTAGACAAATGTGTGTTTCAGACTTTGCGGAAACAATTTGGAGAGGAAGCACATACAGTATGGGTGTGTAAACGTACAGTACAGACGTCTTGAGCCACACCTCGTTTCTGCATATTTTGCTTCCAAGGGACCAGACCATCTTGTATTCTAATGCAGTCTTGACGTAATCGTAGTCTTGAGGTTTTCTGAAGGACAGTGACCAACAAATCATTCAAGTATAAAAAAAAAAAAAAACCTAACTTAAGGCATGAACCAGTGAGAAACAGGTGCAGATGATGAGGCTGGTGTTTAGTAGTGTACTGGTGATGCTGAATGTTTTCATTTTTCCATAAAAAAATGATCACAAGGTGGCGTGGCTATTAAAATAATCAAAAATGTGTATCTGAAGTACATGCAACATGGAAAACGGACTTACGTGACTTACTTTCCTAAACATTTCAAGTTGATAACTTTAGCCGTTTCGGAGAGATTTCAGAAGTGCCTCAAAAATGGCCTTTCTTTCCGCTTCAAACAATAATAATTTAAAATGCAAATGATTAATATTTCGTATTGATACTAAAATTAGTGTAAGCTTCTAGAAGCATAAGACCTGTAAAAAAAATGTAAGCATTCCGTGCAAAATTAAGGATCTCTTACTAACAACAGTGTTTTTGTTTAAATGCTCCAAACCTTATACTGTATGTGGCCATAAAACATAGAAAACTATAGTTAAAATTACTTTTTGTAATCTGCCCAATACTTATTAACTGATATACCATTAAAATTCCAGGGCGACCTCAGTGCTTTACGTGAGAGATGGCTTTTGGCAAAAAGCAAATAATCTGTAGTGTCCGTAACCCACGTCAAATTCGTGTTGCAATATCTTAACAATTTAGCATTTTAGAATAAAACATTTTTTCAGGTTTTTGTCTTTTCATGTGAAATCTAAATTGGTGCGCTTAGCATTCCACTCACAAGCCAAGTTAAAACCCATTTTTTCGCCTCTTTGCAAGTGTTGTAAATGAAATGACATTGTAGCAAACCAGAAAAAAAAAATGTAAACAAATGGTAGATGGTTTTCTTCCCCATGAAGTTTATTGCCAAATAAATGTTTGTTCTTAAATTAATGTTTAAAAAAAAAAAACAGACGCATGCCAGATTCTCGCCTCCGCGCGTATTGGAGACACGCCCCCGCGCTTAGCACCCCATTCACATACTGTACAAGATTAATGTAAACGACCCTTTCCAGATGTTAGTAAATGCTAATTGCTGCGCTGTTTGAGGAGGAGTGGGGTTGGGGGTGCTGATGCATGCCAGTGTCCAATAGAACAGGATGAAGGAACAATAAAATGAATGTTCAATATTTTCACGTTAATATAGCGGCTCGTATCGGCAGCATTTTTTTGATCAACAGGAGATGAAAAGTGCAAAGTGAAAGTGTGCACCGAAGTGAGCCGCTTGATTTCACTCATGACGTACTCGGATCACACAAAATGCATGTGGCCTGTGAACGGCTGAAATGTGGTTGTGAATAAGCCTTTTAGTGAATGTAAGATGAGTTTTGATTAAACGTGCTGATATTAGAGATTAATATGAGATTTATGAATAAAAATACGGTTTCTTTTCAAATAATCCCCAAGAAATACAACAAACACACACACACACACACACATATATATATATATATATATATACATAACTTTACCCCACATCAAAGGTCTTGTCAAATCAAAGGAGTGTTCTAATTTTGTTGTTTTACCATGGACACACACCAAAGACTCATGAACTCATAACAACACAACCTACAGTCAAGAAACAGAGTACGTTTTATCACCACCTAATAATGAGGATTCAATTTTAATTGATTGCATTGTTTTAAATTATTGCAATTCCAACTCACACAGTTCCCCATTTTTTTGTACTGTTTGTACTGTGATCTGGGTCTCYAAGTGCTGCATGAATAACTGGAGCAGGATTCAGACATTTCACTTATAATTCAGGCCTGAACACTCAGCCGGCGCGCTGCTGCTAGATAAAGCCTGCTTTGATTTCTGCTGCCCGGTCTGCTCTTTAAATGGACGATCAGCTGCATCGAGCAGGACGCTGATGCCTGCTGCGTGAACATTATTTAAAACACGCTGGCTCGCTGACCGAGTTGTCTCCATTAATCATCGACAAATTCAGTGCTATTTTCCTGCAGACTTCCATATCATCAATAATCGTCTTTACGTAGTGGGCATCTGAGTGTGGAACATGGGGCCCGCTTACTAAAAAAAAAAAAAAAAAAGCTGATGCTTGCTGGAGAAGGGAAGATTAATGAACACAACAGCATCGGAGGAAATGGAATAAATCTATCAAAACTTTCAAACTTTCAAGCATGAGTGATTGTAAGCCTCTGATGTGAACTCTACAGTCTATTAGGCCTTACTCTTATTACCAAATGTCATTTTAAAACAGGAAATGTCCAGGATTAATAGATGATATTTGAAGTCATTACTGAGACAAAGAAGCACAAGAGGATATGGGAGATGTTTTGATTTTAACGCGGCATGACCGTTATATGCTAATTCCCGGATATTAAAGCACTTCCTTTCCATCTGTACTCATATCATGCGCATGATAAGGTCATGCACCTGTTGCAGTCATGTTATCAAATATGAATACATTATTTCGACCGAACTTAGAGTGCCCGCTTGTCTGAAACAAGGGCTTGAAAAAAAGAACGCGATAACAACATATTTCATCATTTTCTAAGCTGTAAATGTACATGCTAAAGTCGGCGCGTCGCGATGACACTTCTTTCTGTCACGTGATCAGTACAKAATGATGCAAGTGGTCCGAATGGGATCAAAGAGTTTTTGCAGAATGTTAAGAATGTTGTGAGTAGTAACGAGTTACATTCACTCTGTTACATTTACTTGAGTAACTTTTTGGAAAAAAATTCCTTCTATGAGTAGTTTTACCGCACCAGACTTTTTACTTTTACTTGAGTAGATTTGTGAAGAAGAAACGCTACTCTTCCTCCGCTACATTCGGCTCCACTCGACTCGTTACTTTTCTAACCATTTATTCTACACATGCAGATGGTAGCTCTACCACACGGCTGTTTCACCAATCAGACGCAGCAACAACGATCACATGACTCCGTTTGACCAATCAGGTCTTCAGCCGGAGTTTTATAAATTCATCCTTCTTGTGTGAATCCATCCTACATACATACGCTCACTGCACATGTGCAAACAAAAATCCAATTTTGCGGTCAGTATAGGATGCTTTTTTATGTTTGTGTGTTTATATGTTAACTTAAAGTAACRTTAATTGTACAATTACAAATAACAGTCTATGAATATATACTGTACGTACATAATTAATCGCCAACACATGTGTTGTACATTTTTATGTATACCAAAAAATATGCATCCCTGGCTTGCAAAAGAATATATTAATATAATATACTGTATAATTAGATTTATAATTTCCTAAAAAAAAAAATCGGACATTACAATGAAACAGTTACTCAGTACTTGAGTAGTCTTCTTTGGCTACTCTACCCACCTCTGGTTGATGCTAACTGCCATGCAGTCACTCCAGCAGTAATGAATGACAGCTATGCGCCACATACTGTCTGCAATACGTTCTGTGTAATACGACATTATGGCTACGTTCACATTACCGGCCTGAAGTGAGACAGATCAGATTTTGAGCACAGATCAGAGCTGTCTGAACGTTTTTCAGTTCGGATCTGAGCCACTTTCATATGTGGTCCTATATAGACCGCGACGTGGTCATGTGACTTGAAGGAAAACGGGCAGATCGGAATTCATGTGACTTTTAGCTCCTGCACATGCATAGGGCGCTCGATGATGTCATCAGTCACTAGCAATAGCTGCTAAAACAGCTAAAGTGAGGTGTTTAGCTTTCTTCCTTCTTAACCGACAAACTGCTTGCCATCCTCTAGAGCAAAACCCCAAGCATATATTTGCTAAAGTCACATGTTTTAACCGAGATGATGCGAGAAAAGCGTTTCGATGTGCATGTGTACCAGTTCAGAGGTCAGATGCATTGTGCACATTAGAGTCAGGTAAAAGTCACTTGTAATTACAGTATGCATGTGAACCGTCAAGACAGGCAAATTGGAATTGACTTCCTGAATGTGGCTTGTAATGTGAATGTAATGTGTGATTTGGATGTTGTTTGAAAACCATTTTATCGTATATATTGAATATAACTACAGTATGTGGGATACTGTAGTGTAAGCATTGTGGTTTCCAGTGTTTCCCACAGGTCTGAAGTATACTTGCGGTTGTAGGCAATGGAAAAGCAAAAAATGGTCCACTGCATACAGCATGCAACAATTACATAAGCTTTTTAACAAAACAAATTAGAATTTATTTCTGTTAAATTTCACATCTTAGAGATTCGGCACACTAACCCTCCCCTACATCTAGATATACTGTACAGGTATGTGAAAAATTCATGAATAATAATCATAAAAAAAAAACACATAACTCTTAAAAACCAGAGCATTTTTTGCATAACTATGTGTTAATAACACCCAACAGCACAACCTACAATACAATATGCAATATGATGAACTGAATTCTAGCTTATTTTAACCAATTATACAAACATGACTGAGCAAGAGATGAAAAAAAAAAAAAAAAGGGTCACACGGGCAAAGAAATAGCACCGATTCATACGATCACATGTCTGGTGGTTGTTTTTCGAGTGTTCCTCACTCATTTTTGTGAAATCATTCACATATTATACAGTATATGTAATGGTAAATGTGGTCCTATATGACATTTAAAGTCAAGAAGTCAAAGTCAACTTTATTGTCGATTCTGCTATGTGTACAGTACATACATACATAGAGAGAATTGAAATTACAAAAACTACATTACAAAACCTAAGACTAACACAGTGGTAAGACAAATGACCAAACTGTCTGGCGAAAAGCGACAGATAACATGACAGAAGGTCGATATGGTGCAAAGTGGAACAGTGGACAAACCTCTAAATAACACAAACTAAGACTAACACAGCGGTAAGACAAAACGCAGAGTTTGATATCTAAAACCTTCTCCATCAACACACTGGCAGGACGTCCTTATAAGCAGTTTAATTTTTTTCTTTTTCTTTTTTTAAGCGTACCCTGGCCAATGCTGTGTTTCCTGTACAGATCCGTGCCACTTGAGTTTTTAGTTTTAACCATCTTGAGTCTGTTCACTGTGTGAAAGTGTTTCTCTGCAGAGCATGTGCAACCGTCGGTACGCTCGTCTTATTCTTTTTATGGCAGCTGGCATCCGTTACATTTACTGCCTCTCAGTGTGCCTTTGCGGTAGAAGAATAAATAGGTACGGGAGGGGCAGCACGAGAGGAAAGTGTTCGCTACTACGGTAGTTCATCGATTACGGATGGCATCGGTCTCCGGAGCAGATTTTTTTTTAAAAGATGGGCAAATATACCTGTAGGGGCATTTAAATATACTCAGGCGGCCCGGACACGGATACTCTACTGTACGTGTGGGAAACCATCAATGATCTTCAAATATCATTGTAATTAACAAGGTTTCGTGTGCAACACACTTATTCCTCAAACTAATTTGCTGCCGTTATTTTCTGTTTGAATCACAAGTTTGCTATATATACACACAAGATATATATTCCACAAATAGAACTGCAGGCTGGTTTATCCATTGTGCCAAAACTGTGGGAGATGGAGTTATAGCTTTTTTGAAAAAAAAAAAAAAAAAAACACACACAAAATTCACACTTACAGTATGTAACCCAAATAATTCTGACATGCACAAAATTTTTGCAACACTTCCTTTCATTTAAAAAAAAAAAAAATGAAATCCTCAAAACTGTAGAATTGCAGAATCTCATTTTGCGGTCAAAGCAGAGCAAAGAGCAAAACAGAAAGCTAGATATTAAAAAGAAATGTGCAGAAATCCTAAAAAAAAAAAATCTGAACATTTCCAATCAATACAGACTATTTGTACACTGACGAGAAGTGTGAAAATTGTAATGTTGGTTTAATTATGTATCTGGGTTTGAACAAATATTTACTACAGACTTTTTTTTTTTTTGGCAACTATTTATTTGTCATTAATATCAAGTGCCCAGAGATGAGCCAAAGTGACAGCGTAGCCCATTTTCAGGATGCGACTGATTGATGAATCAGCCACTGAATTTCTTTCCGGTTCTCCAACTAAAGGGCAGAAGGGTGGAGTCTTAGAGAAAAGGTTTCTCACCAGGTGACAGAGCGCTGCGAGGTGACCGAGTCGGCAGGGGGAAACCCGTGGTGCTTTTTTTTCTAATGAGGCTGCTCTCGTAATTAACTAGCATTAATCAGTCTCACAGGACGGATCCCAATCCAAATCCAAATCCAAACTGTAGTTACTGTAATGTAACGGTAAAAACAACTTAGTAAGACAGTACGTCTTCAAAATGTGCATGTTGATGTTCCAGCAAAAATAAACTCTCTTTAACTGGGCTTCGGACCGGCAGTGCGTCCAGTGTATGGACTGCATGGTAGTAAGGGGTGTGGCAACCCAACCACTGTGGGGCMMGAACCTCACCATGCTCATCTCACCAACCTAGAGCCATAGTGTTAATGTCCCAGCAAAAATACTTGAATTTCTTTCTCTTTGGATAAGTTTTCAAATGCATTGTTTCAGAGTCTGAGACTTTAAACTAGGGTTACGGTTACAGTAGGTTTCGAACGAGCCTGTGCGAAATTGCATTTTCCTAGACAATGCATTAGGAAGAGACCAGACAAACAGAAGAAAAATAAGCCTTTTTAATGATATGATTACAGTATGATTAGAACTATTTAATATTTAATAATGATTGAATGATATTGTGAGGCACATGTTTTGAGGCTTTTCCAACCTGTATTTCTGAAAGCACGAATAGGGGTTTTAAAAGTACATCCAATTTATGGTGTCTATATTTGAGAGGTATTCTTTCTTTAATGATGGCAAAGTTAAAAACACAACAAAGCGCTGAAGGAGACTAGACATTAGTCACTAACTTACCCATCTTTCAAACTTAAGAACATATATTGAGTAATATATATATA
>QMIH01000988.1:221340-236137 GCA_003987875.1 Clarias batrachus
TCCAAACTTTTGGTCTGTACTGTATGTATGTGTTTTTAATTGCACACCTTACAAGTAAGTACTGTTGATACTGTGTGTGCCTATGAGGGAACAGCGGATACAGATCGGTCCAGAGAAACGCAATAAGCTTTGTGATATCTTGACATTTAATCGTTTTAGATAACCTGGTCATTCAGTATATTTAGGTCATCAGCTCACCTCATTTCATTGTCACATAAGAATTCTGAGCCTAGACCTGAGCAACTGAAGCAACCCCAGATCATGACACTCTCTCCAGAGGCTTGTACTGTGGCCACTATGCAGACTTCTTTTGCTTCCCTTCTTACGCCGATGAGCCCATCTCCCTGGTATAGGGTCAATCTGGATTCATCAGACCACATGACCTTTTTCCAACGCTTTAAAGTCCGATCGTTATGCTCCCTAGCAAATTCAAGCCTTTTTTCCGATTAGTGAAACTAATGGCCACACAGATGTTTGATCCCTATCCTGTGAATTCTTGTCACATTGTATGCAGAAAGAAGTGCTCTTACGTTCACGATTAAACCCGAGCTTTGATTGCTACTGTAGATTTTTTACGATGCGACTTCACCGAGCATTTGTGTGCTCACTGGTGATGACATTTTATCCCTAAAAATTCAAATCTTCATCTTAACTTAAATCCGGTAATTGTAATGTTTTTCCTTCGCTTGGTGCGAGTTAATCTTTTCACCATTCTGAAATTGACAAGGTTTTTATTTTTTTTTTCTTTGGGCCAGGCAGAGTAGTTGAACACTTTCAAACATCTTACTGCCGGCTTAAGTATGTGCACAGCAGAATGCAAATTACTCTGCAGAAGAAGAAACATTTGCATAGGGGAATGATGATTGAATTCCTTACACTCTGGAACCATTTTTTTCTTTTGGAAGTCCTACATTTACAATAGCAGTCACTAGTCACTGATAGCACTAATAAAATACAGTGCAAGAATGATATTTTCTCTCTATAAGGAATATTATGCATTGCTAAGAATGTTAGTTCATCATATGATATTTACTCCTGGTCTTTTTCTTGCGTGTGTGTGTGTGTGTGTTTAAATCCCTGCACTTTATTATGAGTTTACTACCCTTCGTAGCGTATATATATATAACAAGTTGGCAAGTGGACGACTGCGGAACCCATTTATTATTGCAGCAGTTTGAACAAAGCACTCAGAAATGACTGTAGCAAAGCCAGTAAACTTTTCTAACAAAATAATGGACTGTAGGTCAGTTCTCTGAACATGAACCGGAGCTGCAACCGAACTACAGGACTACAGCCATGAGTTCGGAAAGGAAACTCACTCTGCAACCCACATCACCCCGACGCCAGCAACTCACAGCACAGCACTCCCAGAGGGCCTGCGAGGCCATGGCACGAGAACCCAAAGCCATCTCAGCGGCCCACACTTTTGTCAAACCCTTAAATTAAAGCTTAGTCTTGACTTTACGTACAGGACAAATCCCCAAATACTAATATATTTGTTCCAAGAATTATGGACCGGCCTGTATATCCTTGTGTTGCTGGTCACAAAATTACAAATAATGAAAAGGAAGTGGGTGCATGCCTTCACGTTTTGATGGCAAACACACACTTCAGTTATCTCCATGGATCCTGCGGGATGCAACTAAAAAGCTCTCGCTTGATCATCCTGAGATTGTGGAATCCCCATGAGTTCTTGGTTAAACGTGGACAAGCGGAACCCAAATCCTACAGTAGGTGGTTATAATGCTTCATGGCTGATCAGTGGATAAAATATTTCCTTAAAAAAGATCCTTAATTTAATGCTTGTTTTAGAGGAAGTGAGTCAGGTGACCTCAGTAAAGGGATAAATTCGAGAAAACATGGGAGGGTATGTGATTAAGCAGGGAAGCAGAATTCTTAATGCTCCATAGAAGAGATTTATTATATGAAATTGGCCAGCAAATGGAAAGTCGTGAAGTGTGGAAATAGCCGGAGCTCGTATGAGACTTTGAGCAGGCTCAGCAATCTGTTGTGTGAAGAGGAATCTGTACGACCTAGTGCTTGATCTGCTTTCTAAAATCATGTGAATATTTTAAGCTTTGTGGGCTGGATGGACTGGTTGGTGGTGATTACGAGTTTGGAGATAGGTGGGCTCTGAGCTGGTAATTGGATCAAATCTGTTCGCCAAGGTCGTGATTCTGGTGATACTGGATGCTTTTATATTCTGGACCAAGAGTTGTCAGACAGGCAGTGCTACAGTTTCTGACAGTGCTTTTACATATACAGTCTGCCTGAATTATACATACCCTCATACATTTTCCGCTTCAGTGTGATTCATTTGGGCAAGTGAGAGCACTGTACCCGGACCATGAAGAACATATCCAACAGAATCTAAACTAGTAACTGGAGCGTGGTTTGACACTGAATCAATCCAAATGCGTCACCTGAAAAAATAATATGGCATGTTTTTTGTTGCGAGCATTTCATTTTGGAATGCGATTCTCTATACTAGGCCCAGAGATAGGGTTAGATATAGATAGATATAGATAGGTTTTATATACAATAAAATAAAATAAAAATATTAGGTCGCACAGGTTAGTTTTGGGTGAAATGTATCCAATCTTCAATTTCGCTGCACTGGTGGCTCAGGGGTAGGTGTTTCGCCTACCATGCATAAGGCCTGGGTTTGATTCCCAGCCAGTGTCCAAATCCCAGCCAGTGGATGCAGTATCGGTCCCGAGCCCAGATAAAATGGGAGGGTTGTGTCAGGAAGGGCATCCGGTGTAAAACCTGTGCCAATCTAGTTCGTATGTGCGGAAAGTCTCCACTGTATCGGCCCCTTGCCGGGAGCCGCTGCAAGACCAACAACAATGAACACTATCCAAGCTAAATTAGTTTTAGGAGTAGCTGAGATGTCCCACTTACTTGTCTTTCTTACTACAACACAAAATCTTCATTAAAATGTTAATGAAATACCAGGATTTTGATTTGGATAACAAACCCGCACTGGCCATATCTCAGTAAATAGACACGATGCACTAATATCCTGGGTATCAAAAGGGAGCTTACTGTATTGGACCAAGAACCTGGAAATTTTAGTCACCCAAAATGTAACGTAATACCTGATTTAATATGACAGGTCATATATACTGTCAGAAAAACAAACCACTGAAACAACAAGTGAACCAAACATATTGATTTTGGAATCTGCAAACCATGTAACATTTTTTGAAAGCATCCTGTAAGAGGTAAGCAGTACGAGTAGCCATGAAGTCTGTTTACTCTGCACAGTGATTTAGTGTGTATAAACAACAAGAGTGGACCGAGAGCTGAGCCCTGAGCAACTCCTGAAGTAATGCTGGGAGGTGATGAAACGAAACCTACGCGCTTTGGGGGAAGGATCGATCTTATGGATATGATGAAAAAGCCAGGTCAGAGTGTAGCTTCTGAAGTCCAAGCTAGCAACAGTGGATATGAGGATCTGGAGATTCAGTGCTTCAAAGGCTGCTGCCAGAAGGAAAAAAGGAGGATGAGGATAGAAAAGGTTGAGGATGACTTTTAGCACTTTTGCACTCATGAATATTCTGTTGTTTTAGTGCTCATTAAGTAGGATAGAAAAAAAAATGGTTTCATGGAATACTGGTATTAATTGACTATTAAAAAGATTTTATTTTAAAATAGTCATTTTTTAGGGTCTTTGTTTCTGTATACGTAGCATGATCCAAAAACAAAGAAAAAAACGAAATCCACTAACATTCATTTTAAGAAACCTCTGAAATTATGCTTGTGTACACTGACCAAATCCCAAACTACTTATATTTGTTCCAAGAATTATGGGCCTGAATGTATATCATTGTCTTGCTAATTACAAAAGCAAAACTGTGCCTGAGAAAATCTCTTATCATTATGTGAGATCTCCATGACTCTCTGGATAACCAAAAGGCCAAAAAAACACACCAAAAAAAACCAGAACACCTGTTCCAATATTTATGAACCTTACTCTGTGTGCATGTTCTACACTGCAAAACAATGCTGAAAGAATCCAAAATATGCAATAATCTACTCTGAACAGTTGATATTAAGATGTGTCTACTTTATAAAGCTCTAATCTGAGGTGCTATCAATTACTCAATTAGTGCTTTCTGAGGCTGGTGACTCTAAATGAACTTCTCCTCTGCAGCAGAGGTTAGCTTTGGTCTTGCTTTCCTGGGAAGAACTTCATGAGAACCAGTTATATCATAGTACTTCATTGGTTTTGCAAAAGCACTTGACAATACTGCTCAGCACCATAGAAGAGATTGTCCAGGGACAAAATTATAGAATGGGCTACAAGACCATCAGCAAGAGGTTTGGTGAGGAGAAGACAACTGTTGGAGCCAGTATTCACAAATAGACGAAAATACAAAATAAACTTCAATTGCCTTCGGTCTGGAGCTCCATGCAGGATTTCATGGATTATAAAATCTTGGATGAGGACCTCCTTCCCTCAGCCAGAAAACTGAAGATGGGTCGTGGATGGGTCTTCCAGCATGACAATTTCCCAAAACATACAGTACCAGAAAGGCACCAATGGAGTGACTTAAAAAAAAATAAACACGTTAAGGTCATGGAGAGAGCGTAGGCAGTCTCCAGACCTAATCCTATGGAAGATTTATGGGGGGAGCTGAAACTCCCAGAGTTGCAGGCAAGAAACCTTAAATTTTTTAAAAAGAACTGTAAAGAAGAGTGAACCAAAATCCCCCCTGAGATGTGTGCAAACCTGGTAACCAACTACAAGAAATGTCTTACCTCTGTGCTTGCCAGCAAGGGTTTCTCCACCAAGTTCTGTACTAAGTCATGTTTTGCTTGGGGATCAAATACTTCTATTCCTCACTGAAATGAAAATCAATTTATAACCTTTGTATAATGTGTTTTTTTTTCTTCTGGATTTTGAATTGATGTGCTTTAAAATAAACCTATGATAAAAATAAACCTGCAGGGGATCAAATAATGATTTTCCCCAAACGAGTAGATGGTAATAGACTGAAATGCATGTTAAGCCTAACATTTTAAATGTACCCATTTTAGTGCATTTTGAAAAGCATGGTCTTAAATCTTGTTTTTTTTTTTTTTCAAGTCTCCCAGTGACTCAGCTGTTCCGACATCCAAAGGAACACCATTAAAAAGAAGGGTCACGTTTTTGACGGAATGCCATGTCAAGCTGACCCGTGCTAGAGGTTCGAATGGGGATTAGCACAGAGTACGGTATTAAGACTGCCAGATTTAGAGCTGTTTATATCACACTGTTTATTTTTTCACATCCTGTCACTGCTTCATACCTACAGTAGCACAACCTGTGGCAGCTATTTTTTTTTTTTCAAATTGAGAAAAACATCTTATGTAAACCCATACAGCTCAGCTGTCCTTCAACCAAGAATCTACAGCTTATTATAAAAGTAACCTAAGAGAACATGACAAACAATAACCGAGAGCTCCACATGGGTTTAAGGGTGACAGTTCATCCAGGCTGATAACTGATAGAGCCTGGTGTTTATTGCCTGTCTGAGGAAATCTAATGAAGGCATGATCCTACTTCACTGGCTGAATTCATAAAATGCTGATCTAAATGATCGGGCAGCTGGTCCCATCTGTCTCTCGGTCTGCCAGCAGTGTCTTGTTCCAGCCCTCAAATAAAGCTATTACAGGTTCTATTTGTGCTCTCGAAATCATCACCTTGCCCAGCAGAAATTCCAAAATAAATCCTGGAGGTAGAAGTTTTTAGAATTTCGAGGACTTGTTTGTGAAGTGTGAAGAGACAACCAGATGTTTCGGAGCTGGGGAAAACACTTGACTCTACAATTCTGCAAGTGCATAACAAACGCTTCAGCAGAGGAGGCATCACACTGGCATAACTAAGAGAAATAAATCCTTTAGATAAACACTTACTTTATTACTATCTGAATAGCAAAAAATGATTAAAAACACAAATGTTGCACAATACGTCCCCTTTAATATTAACAAAAWAAAGAGCACCATGTACATATTGACGAACAGWCATGAGACCTGGCGTCTTTAATCGAGCATCATTAGTGTACCCACAGTGTGTTTGTGGTCATATCTTAAAGCCCACAACACATAAAGTTCAATGATGCTTATTCAAGCTGTTCCTAGTAACCCAAGTTATGAAGCAGGTGGTAGAAAAAGCATGTGAATTTCTTCCAGACTAAATGAATGAAAAAAAAAAAAGAACAGGCAGAAAAGCTTATCAGAAATAACATGAGCTGAAAATTGTTTGGTGTTTTTTTTATTTTTAACATCATGCTAAACTGGTTAGGATATGAGCTCTTCCTAAGGTATCGCTTTCCCTTAAATGAAATAATATGCACTGCAAAAACGGAAACCACCCCAAGACACATCTGTAGGTTAGCGCTTGTATTCCTCAGTCTCAAACTTTCATCCATCTATTATCAATACCACTTATCCTGTGTAGGGTGGCAGGAGACCTGGAGCTTATTCCAGGGAACGTATAAGGCCTAAGCTGAAGGAGATGCCAACCCATCAAAAGGCACCAGAACGCATACACCCAATCATACATTATAGGCAATTTGGGAATGACCAATCAACTGGAGGAAACCCGCCAAGCACAGGAAGAACAAGCAAACTACACACACACACGCAAGTGAGATTAGATCAAACTACACTAAGACTCGCACACATTCATACCTGTGGTTCTTTTACAATTATTAAATATTATTACTCATTAATAACATTATTTTCACACCATATATTATAACAGGGTTTGATAATGATACAGATTCCAAAATGAGCAACCTACATAATGTTAATTAATCATAAATGAGATGCAATCGCTTACAACATAGGGACCATGTTGGGAGCTCATATGATATTATCACGATACCTACTGTAGGTACGAATTGTAAATTGAAAATTTTATTAAATATCCCGATTTGATATAAAAATATACATAATAATATAAATGCAAATTCCAGCCAGCCAAAGATATTAATAACATTACTGATTTCCAACACTATTATTATAATTTTGTATATAAAAAAATTATAATAATACAGTCAAAACATTTAAATCAATTAAACGATTAAATAAACAGATACTAAACAAACCTGAATAAAACTGAAAGTTGCTCCCGTTTCTGCTTGCAACCATACGTGGGAMCCATGCACAAATGGCAAAAAAAAATAAAATAAAATAAAAATAAAAATAAATAAATAAATAAAAATAAAAAATAAATAAAAAATAAAAGACCAACAGAAACATATGTAAACTCGCATCACTTTGCACTGATGAAAGTTTTGAATGGCTTCCAGACGTATGCGCAAGTTAGCAGCCGTTCGGCTCGATCGCTCGTATACCAAAAAACACTTTCTATGCCAAGACAAACTTCTTGCAAAATTTAAGTTCATGATGCCAAGGTGTTTTGTTTTGTTTATATACAGTATATATATTTTTTGTTTTGTTTTTGTTTTTTGTTTGTTTGTTTGTTTTGTTTTTGTTACAATTCTAAACAAATTGAGCAAATCATTTTCTTCTACCACGCAGGACACCTGACCAAACTCCCAGAACTGTGAATAGCGCACCMAACAGCCATCACAGAGTCTCTCAAGTTCACCTTCATCTTCATTCTGAATGCAAACACCTAGCCTCAATTACTCAATCACACTCCACGGTACAAAAGGACTCTCAGCAATCCCATTAATTGTGAAGTATGCGCTCGGTGTTCTGTACCTCTGATAGCAAACCTTTTGTTATTCTGCTGTAGTGCTCATGGTCATGACTACGCTTCTTTTAATGTCTTTGCCTATTTTAAGACGAGCCTTGGTTACACATGGCCTGATTGATTCTGCTTTACATTCGGATACTTGTTTAAAAGTAAAGACACACCGCTGTGCGGCATCTCACCTGGAGGAGCCTGGCCTGCTCAGACTGCAGCATGCTGATCTCCTGACTGATGCCGCTCTGGCCCTGCCTCAGAGCGCTGTACTCCGCCTTCAGCTGGTTAATGTGGGCCGACAGCTTAGAGATCTCCTCGGCCAGTTGGACGAGAAGGCCGCGCTCCTGTCCCTTCACGGACTTCAGGTCGGTGTCGTGGTGGGTGAGCGAGTGCAGCAGGGATGTCTGGACCCCCTCCAGTCGCAGGAAGTTGCTGTTGTAGTCGGGGCAGTTGGGTTCAATGAAGATGTTAATGCGGGAGCCGTCGCCTCTCTCTACGGTCACCAGGGCGTTGCCTTCGTCTTGATTAGTAGTGATGAGGGGTGGAGCATCGGAGCCTGGAGATGCCTGGGAGTGGTTCATTAAAAGGATGGTGCCTGTTACAGTAAGCGCCAGGAGCACTGCAATGAAGAGCAGGATGGTGCACAGGAGGTAACTACAGCTCCTCCTCTGTAAGAGAGAGAGAGAAAAGATAAAGCCAGTTTTATCTTTGCAAGAGATCCAATTATTACATATGTACTGTATATATACATACGTACATACATAAAAGTTGCATATAGCATGGTATATAAAATGCGCCGCAGGTGCAAGCTAATATATGAGCTCGGGCAGGTTTACTACAGACTTCAGGGAAGACTTTAAGCTGATTTCTGTGATTGCTCTGGGCCTGTGAGAGTCTGGCTCCAATAATAAACTACACGAGATGCTTTGTCTGTGCGGCTCCTCCAGTAAGGGAAAAATCCCCCAGGGCGAAAGTATGTGAGAGAAGTAGGGAAGATACTAATACAACGCCTGCGGCTCAATCCGTTCCGTTTCAGTAAAGTGCCTGGAGTTGACAACTCTTTTCTCAGTGTGTACATACACAAACAATGGCAGCCTGTCACAAATGAAGAGAAAGGGGATTTGATGACAAACGTCGAAGCTCAGGGAGAACGAAATGGCCAAAAAAAAAAAGAAAATCTCTGATCTGTTTGTTTGTTTGTTTATTTATTTATTTCGTTTAACGTTCTGCAGAACTCATGTCATAACTCCCAGCAGTGTATTTCTGTAGATTCACACAGCGGTATTGCTTACGGCAGGGGTTCTCAAACTTTACCTGTAAGATGAATTCCGAGGAACCTCTTCAACAATCAAACGAATTCCAATCACCCTGTCAGTACAGATTCATCGTGTGAGTACTGTGCTCATTTTTCAAATATGAACRATCCGTTTCTGGCTTTTTTATTTCAGCCGTACAGACGTTTATTCCTTAAATAAGATAAATCATTTAAAGGCTACATGTTTTCAAGTTGTAAGGGTTTGAGTTTAGCATATTCGACTCAGGCGAGTCAGTGCTTAAGGTATTGGACTACAGTACAATAGTAGCAGAAGGTCTCAGGTTCAAACGCAGTTGCCACTTTTGGGCYCATGAACAACACCCTAAACCCTCAACTGCTTAGATGTCTAATAAGATAAAAATGTAAGCCTGGATAAGGGCGTCTGCCAAAWGYCGTAATGTAAGTAGACAGTTAAAWYGGCTATTAAGAACTCATATAGTCATAATAGTTATATAACAGCTTTGATGATGTTGGGTTGTGAATCCAGCACTGTAACTGGAAAATAATAAAACATACCCCCCCACCCCACCTCCATTTTGAATACCAGGRTCCYAATGTATTCTAATAACAGATTTTTAATCCCCACAGTGATAATCCCTTGACAGTAAGAAGGAATGCAATGTCTATTAGGAGTGTAACGATACTAATAAATAATATTAAAACCATGGTTAAGCGTTAAGAGAGCAGTTTAAAAAAACATACTTAAAAAAACTTATGAATTTAACTTAATATAAAACTTGCATACCATGGCAAAGTTGCAACAGAAGTTCTTTCTATAAAAAGAAGAAAAAAAAAAAACACCTTCTACGTACAGTACCTAGTAGGAATTGGAATTACCATCGACCAGCCGATACAATATTATAACGATAACTAGGTGCATTGCAATTTTGTAAATATAACGATTTTATAAATATCCTGCATATTGTCTCTTCTGTTTTATTTCTTTTTCTTACAGTTTTAAACAAACTTTTGCAACAACAACAACAACATACAAATGCTCCTATCGCACAAGATGCTGTGCTGCCTGCCATGTGTAAATAGTTTACAGTTTGCCATCTCAAATGCAAACAATCATTCATGTTCAATAACGCTTATGCCGAGGTGCCCTGGAGACTTTAGGCACAAGGCGTGGCACACCCTGGTCAGGGTGCCAATCTACCGCAGGACACACACTACAGGCAATTTGAGAATGCCAGTTAACCTAATCTGTGTGTCTTTGGACTTTGGAAGAAACCCGGAGCACCSGGAGGAAACCCACCAAGAAAACGACCTGTGCTATGTTCAGAGAAAGATGCAAACTTCAACATGACTACACACAGTACTAGAAATAAACAAAGCAAAACTACTTCCATTTATAAAATACACTATATGGACAAAAGTATTTGGCAATGACATTGTACCCAAATACATACTGTATACTGGAATAAGAACTTGGACCCCCTTTTGCAGCTTTCATCCGGTAGAACTTTAGGCACTGGACGAGATTGGACGAGAAGGTCTGTCAAGCCAGACAGGTTCATCCACACCGAACTCATCAAACCATGTATTTATGGTCCTTCCTTTGTTCACTGGTGTCATGTTGGAATAGAAAAGGGCCTTCACCAAAGGTTTGGCCAAATACCTAGTTTTTTCCCCATATAGTCTATTTACAAGGATTACCATTACACTCAACCATGCTATCGCACATATTCACAAGCCCACAAGATGTGGGTCCATGGGGGGACGTGAAAAATACTGATCATCCATGGTGGGTACTGGTGAACACTATCATCCCATTGTTTATAAAGCCACTCTTACTGTAAATAATCTAAGCAGGATGAATAGTGTTTTCCCAAAATATGAAAACATAATTAGAAAAGGGTGTTTGTTGTAATGTGCACTTGGTTATGTAAATTTTCTTCRTATTTGTTGGCTGTAATATGATCATGTGAAGCAATCACTGAACCTAATGATTTCCATGAAATGGCTGCCAAAATCATTACATATCCCAGCAGACACTGTGGGTAGAGGCGCACAAGAAGAAACAATGGTTAAATGGACTCATTATGGCATATAATTTTTTATTCATGCACAGAAATCGAGGTCATGAACTTGTRCGTCTCTACGCATTGGCTATTGATGCAACAGGTTTTTAAAACTGTAGGAATCACATAAATTCTAGTTTCATGACCTGCGAGCATGTTGATTGCAGCAATTATTGTGTGCAGGATCTAAGACTGCAAGAAATGCGTAAGGAAATTCTCAACCCAGATAAAAGCGATGATTAGAACGGGAAAGAGCCGAGAGCAGCCGAGCTGAACGTCTACTTTCAGGATCGACTCAATAGAAGCAGAGTCCCACTGGGTCTCTGTAAGAGGAATAAAAGCAGTTTCTGTCAGAAATAGCTTGTCTTCCTTTGTGCTTGTTGTATGAGTGATGACATCAAGTGTACATATTAGATAAGAAGGGGAAAAAAAAGACTGAATTCCCAAAATGCACATATGCTCATATTCACCAAAAAAAATACACACCAATCCGCCATAACATTAACACCACATAACATTAATACATTAACATGGATTATCAATGATATACCAGGAAACTGGTGACAGCGTCTGACTCCACAAGACCGCAGGGGACTAAAAGCCAACCTGTCTGACCCTCAGAAAAGCCAAAACAGCACAAATTGCTGGGAAAAAAAGTCAATGCTGGCCATGATAGAAAGGCACCAGAATATCCWGGTGCCAGACACAACCGCACACCCCCAAGAGGTCATGCGGAGTCAAAGTTGGGCATAATGTTTTGCGTAATCATCTTGTTAAACATTTGAACATGAATTACATTTCATTGGCTCTGGACATGTACTGTGACATTAAAGTTTAATCTAATCTAATCCCACCTAATATAATATAATATAATACACTCACTCATAAGCTATAMCGCTTTATCCTATATTCAGGGTCGCGGGGACCTGGAGCCTATCCCAGGACGMTACAGGAGGCACGAGGCGGGGTGGACCCTGGACAGGGTGCCAATCCGTCGAAGGGCACACATATATACACTCACTCACACACTCATTCACACACTACGGGCAATTTGGGAACGCCAATTAGCCCAATCTGCATGGGAGGAAACCGGAGTAGCCGGAGGAAACCCGCCAAGCACGGGGACAACATGCAAACTCCATGCACACAGAGACGGGAATCGAGTCTGGCGGGGAATCAAACCCGGACCCTGGAGGTGCAAGGCGACAGTGATAATCACTACACCACTGTGCCACTCATACTGTATAATACAATACAATAATCAATAATTGGTTACGACTTCAGTCTTTTATTTTGCATACCTTTTAAAATGTTCTTTTTTTAAATAATACAAATGGAGCATCTTATGCAGATCACTAACAAACCCAAAGATGCGTCCAAAATAAATTCAATGATTACACACTGTGCTGTGTTCCTCCTGTGAAAACGGTTTCTGTGGCCCGTATAATGGTGACTTCTTGGCGCTCGGGCACGTATTGTCAATGTTTTATTTTACACAAACTTTTAACGATTATAAGAACCTTGATGTGTCAGCAGGAGCGATGAGACATTATGAATGACACAGAAAATAGGAGGAACATAATGAGAGCGAAGGCCAACTGCACTGATGCATGAGTAAAGACTAGACTACGGTGGCCATGATTACTTATTCAGGGAGGTAAAGGTAAGGGTATCAGGTTCACAAGGAGAGCAGAAGCACAGAGAGAGAGACGCCTCGAGTCATAGATTCACCTCGCCTTGGCTTTTTGATGTGAAGTTAAATAAAGTGTGGTGCACTTTGAAGAAAAAAGGGTTCATTGAGGAGATGGATAGCTGTGGTAAAGAGCCTCAGCTTCCTTTGTACCTCCCATGCTGCTTTGTGTCCTCTATTCCTTTCCTATCTGAACAAGCCGATTCATTCTGTGAGCTTGAATTATGGGTCAGCGGTTGCTAAGTTTCTCTTTAAACATTGCCCTTTGTCCATCATGTGCTACTTGACTCTTCACATCGTGCATCCACATGCAGCAGGATAGTAAAACTAAGCTTCCATATATCGAGCGTCTCGCTCTTCTGCTYAACTGGGAATGCTCAAGCAAGTCGCGAAGCTTCCACATAGGTCAGGGACAAAGGTCAAGTGAATTACTGTCAACCGCAAAAGAATTGATGCCCTGTGCCAGTGCCAAAAATGCAGGTTTTCACTCACCGCAGGTACAGCATTTTACTTTATGCTTTCAAGACAAAAAACGGGTCAGCCAGCATAATGACATCATGACACTGAACTGAATCACAATTCGCAAACGGGATCGTAAGATTACCACCTTTATGTATGACCTCAGATACGCTGTAATGTCCTTGTTATATCCAACACACTGTCAGCTTATAGATGGTAGCCCTTTTGCTGCTATACACACAATGTCTCATACTCCATAATCCAACCATCACTAGAGACCACCATCACTAACAAATACCCAGTAGGGTAGTGTTGGTGACCTTCATTTACCGACAATGTTTGTTTTGCATAATATTACTCCAGGCGCTGTATTTAACTTGTACCCCAAAGAGGGAGTGCTCGCAGTTCAGATAAATTACTGGCACTGTGCGCATCGCAGGAAGACGTGACCCGTGGACAGGACGAAGTCAGGTATGGGAATATTACACAGTAAAAGAGAAAAGTGCTCACTCAAGTAAAACTCGAGTACTACATCAATGCTGTGCCACCTAAAAACCCGGCACTCGACAGTTGCGCTGCAAGATGAAAAGGGAGCACTATGTTCTCAGCCAACTATCCTGTCTTTGTTAGCTAGGAGGGGCTGTAGCGATGTGCATGCCGGAGYTATTAATCAGAGGCTTTGCTTGATGATTGAAAAGGACTTGATGCCTTATATACAGTACATACAGCTCATAAACTACATTAAGCCAGGTGATGAAATCCATGCTTATACAGTCATGCAAAACGAAATGGAACTTGGGATGCGAGATGTTTTACAGACTGTTGAAGCAGCATTGGCCCAGTGATCTCTGTTGGCTCAGTGATCACAGTATAAGACAGGAGAGTTTTGAAACAACGGGATAAATATCGAAAGCTTATGGCGGGTATAGCACAAATTTGGTTAGCATTCAAGTGTGTCACCACTATTAGCTCTTGATCGCCTTATTGCGTACATTTTGTATACTGTATCGCATGTGGCTTTGACTTACCACTGACCATTTTGTAGAAAATACCAAGATACATGTTGTGTATCACCAATACCGAGATATACATTTTGGTCCAAATTATGAATTATTTTGCATTTTGTTTGTTTATTTGTTTTTGTTTTTTTAAAGAAATGTATCATATATTACTGGTTCAATTCCTCAACTTGGTGTCATCAATGTCATCAATGTTAAACCCTTGCCATGGATTTCTTCTTTTAGAAAAGAAATGRCATGCCAGTGCTAAGCTGATACAATTGCTAGCAGCCACGTTATGAAGTGATGAGGCGACCGCTACAGCTATGCTACTGACTGATCCTTGGGGACTAGAACTCCTCAAGTGAATAAAACAGTGATAACACTGAGGTCAAAAAAATGTGTTCCTTTGGATGTCATCCCTGTAATACAAATGGTAGAAAGCAAACATGGTAAGATTCCTGAGGCTGGCCAAGCAATATTTGTGCATCTCTGGGACAATGGTACATCAAACAGAGTGTTTTCTGCAGCTGGACTTACAGTGAAGAAACTGTTTACATGACTCACTCCAGACTACATGGATATGTTCATTTTTGAAAAAAA
>QMIH01000988.1:252121-280151 GCA_003987875.1 Clarias batrachus
TGTGTGGTACACTCTACTAGCCCTAGACCCTAGAAGTTAGCTGATATTCTAAAGCCGGAATAAGTTGAAATATAAAGTACATCTCTTATCAGGACTGTCCTCCACCTCCGTGGTGTGTTTTCCACACCATACTACTAGYATTTAGAATTTAAAACTACTTTCACCCCTGTTAATTACACTAACTGTCAGTCACCAGCTCCACTAGTCGTRGTTAGTTAGTTCCTCTAGGAGGAGGAGCAAAATAATCGGTTAAACAAACAAATCATAATCTGTTCATACTGTAGTAATTGGTGTTTGTGGAACTGTTGCATACAGTAAATGGAATATCATACTTACTGTTGTTCTGAATATCAGCAGGGCTGTGATGCCTTCCATACTGACATTCAGTACAACAGGATGACCTCAAGCTTGATATTGTTTATGTATTAATTTCCAGTGCATGTAATATATTGTCATATATTTGTTTGAAATATGCACCATATATATATAAACCTATTTGAAATTTATTCTGAAAATTGATGTGTTCCAGCTGGCTATTTACAATCCCAGAGCACGAAGGTGAGACTTTTAGTTTAGCAAAAGATACACATATACATTATAAAATGTGATAAAAATATAACAATATAACACGCCAGGAAACAAAGCCCATGCAACATGAGGCCCAGCCATGCAATCAAGCTTCCTTTTACTGCACAGCAGGATAATTAATTGGCTTTAAATTTGGTTTTCACTCCAACCACTGCCTGGGAATTTTTACACAATTTTTTATTTTTTTTTGTCTACTAAGCTAAAGAGTGAATTAAGCCCAGAGCATTATTTGTAGATGGTTGTAGGAGGCTGATGAAAAGAAAGCACAGACATTGTCTTGAGCCAGAGCTTTAAAAGTCACTTCATTACGAAAGCTATTTCGCCTCTGGGGCCGTTTACACCCCTGCTTCAATTTCTAAACGCTAAGAGCTGACACAATTTAATCTGACGTGAGTGATGTTCTCAAAATCTACCGAACTTAACCAACAAAACTGGCTGTTTTCTTTAATTAACCACGTTTCACCAGGATACACATCCTAATCAGTCCTGGTTAGATGGTTTCTTTTGCCCATTTTTCCAGCTGTGTTTAATAGAAACCATTATAAAATTCTGAATTTTGAAAGAATGCTTTGCTTTCAAATACATTACCAATCACAGAGGGATGGTAGGGAAGGATAGTGGAAGGCAACTGCAGTGCTTTCGTGATAGATGATTAAATAATTTAAATAAAATAAAAAAATCCAAAATCTTAATAATAATTACAGGACATTTGTCTACATTTAAATTAACTGCTTGACTTCAAAAAAAAAAAAAAGTCAGTTAAACTGTCATTAAATTCAAATTTCATTTCAATTATATCTGTACAGACATTTCTACGATGGACATGGTCGCAAAGCACCTGGACAGAAATAACAATTCTGGATATAAATTGCAAAATGTGCAATTAATTTGAACTCCCAAATGAGCAAGACAYCGGCTAAGGTGGCAAGAAGAAACCTTGATAGGAACCAGACAAGTAGCTACGTTCAAGTATGACCCACTGCACAAAGGAGCTACTTCCTGTTCCCATTGACGCTATAGCCGAACCTAAACAATYGTTTCCTTATCAGTCTCTCACAGATTGTCTCGTTATCAAGAGCCCGGACTCTGAACATTCACCATCCAGGTTCTGGTTTTTATTGTAGGAATGACGCTCATTAGAGCGTAATAAAAATACAAACCTGTCATCTATTTGCATTAAATCTATAAATATGCTATTCATCACTAAAACTACAGGTGCATGGATCTGACATACTGTATGTTTGGTGCTGATACTAAGTCATAGTATCATATATAATCGTATAACATGCATAAACCTCCACCATACTCCAATGCTTGCTTGATACATCAAGCTACTGCTTTACTTCCAATTTTTTATAGATTACCCTTTTAAAGAAATGCACTGACTAGGGTCAAGACATACATTTTCTTCTGAGCATCTGTTTATTGATGGCTACCCTGATGTAAAGGAAATAATGTMACGGCATGCATTGTTCTTAAAAACCACTCATAGTTGCTTTCAGCATAAGGGCTTCAAAGATAAGGAGGAAACGAATCAATAAAATCCACTTCAATTCTCAGATTCCGCAAACATAGAGSGGTGGAGTGTTTCCTCATTCGTCAATCTAAGTTGTGACTGCAGAGATCATTTTTATTAGCCAGGCTTGGCAAAAAGACTATATTACAGGTATATTTAATAGGGAAAATAAGGGCATTTCCATACACATGGTGTGACGTGACAAGAACTCAAAGGACTGGGACTAARGACGTGTGTGGTCATAAGAAAATCAATTGTTATTGAGACTCATCAGGGAAAAAAAGGCTTGACGGCATAAGGATCGGCCTTTGAAACAATGGAAATACATCACAGCCTGATGAGTGCAGATTGACCCTATTTCAGAGAGATGGGCACATCAGGGTAAGAAGGGGAGCGCAAGAACAAATGGACATATCATGCATAGTGGCCACTGTACAAGCCTGTGGAGTCTGGGGTTGCTTCAGTTAGTAAGGTCTAGACTCAGCAACATCATGTGGCGATAAAATGAAGTCMGCTGACGACCTGAACTAGATGACCAGGTTWTCATGACAGGTTGTGTTTTACAGCTGAAAAGAGTGAGAGTGTGGTTCTGGAAGCATCAGGAATCATTTTCATATTTGAATTCTCCACCACAGAATCCTGACCATAAAAATAATGTCTTTGGGGCGTGCTGAAGAGAAATGTACAGAGTGGTTTGACTCTCCTATCATTAAAGCATGATCTAAGCAACTTGAAAAAAAKKKTATGCAACTCTGCATTGCATAAAATTGCCAAATAAATGCTACAGGAAATGTTGAATGTAAACAAAGCTAAAGACAGTCCAATATTCGATTGTCAAATACTGAATTACCATGCATCATTCTATTGTGCGCCAACCAGCTATAACATTACAATGGCAAATATTTTGTAGGATTTTCGTGTACTGCCAGGGAAGTTCTTGACTCCACAAAGTCTGAGTCTCTGTGGATCTGACTTGTTTGTTCAGTGCATCCCATGACAGCAGCTCAGGTCAGCAGTCATGGTCTCTTTCCCTCCTGAGCCGAGTGTGTASTCGGCTGTGGTGCGATGCAAACTCTTCTCTTAGGGTGTTTTCACATTAGAGCCCTGTGATCGTCTCCGAGAACATTTATGTGGCAACAAAATGAAGTCAGCTGACGACCTGTATTGACCATTGACTGAATGACTAGGTTATTACATCTATGGAGTCTTTCCTCCCTGATGGCACAGGCATATTCTCACTCACACACTCACTCATCATGTATACCACTTTATCCTGGATAAAGCCTGGGGCCTGGAACCTACAGTATCCCAGGGGACCACAAGGGAAGGTTCACCCTGGACAGGGTGCCAATCCATCACAGGGCACACACTCATTCATTCACAGGTAATTTTGGAATGCTAATTAGCCTATTCTACATGTCTTCCTCCCATGGACGGTGGGAGGAAATTGGGGGGAAATTAACCCGGACCCTGGAGATGCAAGGCGACAGTGCTAACCACTGAGCCACCGTGCCGCACCAGGCAGCATATGATAGTTTCACAACTGACTTTAATTCCATGTCCCTGATTCTGGAAAAAAATTGTCTATCATGCTGTTCACGCTAATTAATTCGCCTAGTAAAAATGTTCTACCATTATCCAGATCGTATACTCTGAATTGTTTTGGCTCATGTCCTTCACACTACACCAAATGTCTTCTAATGAGGATTTTTTTTTTCATGTAAACATGTCACCAGTTGGAAAACAGATAATTAAACAAATGACTTTTTCATAAACATCTGCTCAGAAAAAAAGCCTATTAGMATATAGATCAAAATAAGAAGTATGTGCCTGTACTGGAATACCACAACAAGCCATATATAAAATCTTTAAAATGCTGTCAGAGTGGTGTTTGTCCCTTTGCAACTAACTGGAAAATTCTAACAGACGGACGTAAAGGACGTATTCATCAAACACTAAGCCGATCTGTTCTACTTCTCCACTCCGGGAAAGTGTTATTGATCCCATGAGAGTCCCTTTGTCTCCAGTGGGAGAGGAATTTATTAATAAACACCAGGCAGCCAGATGAATTCACGCTGATTAATTGGCAAACCCTGAAATAACTTATGATGCGTACAACAGGAGCAGGATGTGGCATGAGCCAGCACAAAGCTGCCTATGCATGCYATGGCATTATGATTCGGWACAYAGGTGAGTAAATCGTAGTATTTTGTTTTTTAATGGCCTAAAATAGTATTRAAATGTCAGTTAAAATGACAGTCTGAAATATTCACGTGGAATAAAATGAGAGTTTAGGCCTAGAAGGGCTTATATCGCACATGTCTTCAAGCATATTAATTCAGCTTCCATCACTTTACACTGAGTTAAACAAAAGGACGTTGCTGTTAMACTTCAGTCGCTCACTTAGCAATGAAATATCATCCCTCACTTYCTCCTCGGCGTGACGGCGTCTGTCACAAAACAGCTGCGAGTGAATTTCCTGATGGACAAAAAGTGCAACGTATACTCGCAGGCTTTATACCTCCTGTGTAAACCCTTCACTGGCATACTTTTCTGTTATCCACCATCAGAAATAAGAAAAAAAAAAACATTTCTGTTACCACTTACCTTATAATAACTGTACACAGTCACTCCCTTACCTCTCTTCTAAATTTAATAAAAGAACAATTACAACTTGTCATGGTATATACAGTAGAACCTGGAAAGTGCAAACTCCTCTGGTCGACACTCTCATATCAAGAAGAAGGGAGCAAAGTGCTGACACTGGAACACATTATTTTGAGCTGCTGTAAAAAAAATGTTTTAAATCATCATGTTATGTAGCAACACTCTGGTACATTGATTAATGATTGTTGATAAGCATAGGACGCATACTATCGTTTCCTCTTACTTTAGCTCATCATTAGATGGCAAGCAGAGCTAGATACTATGCAATGCATTTCATCTATGGCTGACGAAAATCTACTATTTCGTAAAAGATACTGTACACACAGCAAAATCTCCACTGTAGTAGGGTTGCAGTGGATCCACAAGTGGAGCACACTTGTTCACATCTGGGGCATCTTTGAGTCACAAATCCAATTTATTTACGTTTTTTAGGAGGAGAGAAACCTTGAGGAAACAATGTGAGATTGTGTGACAGCATCTGATCAGGTGTACATTTCATGGTAAAAAAAAAAAAAAAAATATATATATATATACAGGTACAGTATATATAGGCTTCTCAAAGTCCAGACTCCAGTCTTGATCTCAACTGCATGGCAATTCAATCCAGACGCAGCCCAAACTGCCTGGCCTGAAATTACACTCACTTACTCACTCGTCTATACCTCTTTATCCGATCCATGGTTACAGAGGCCTGGAGCCTATCCCAGGAGACTTAGGGTACAAGGCGGGTTGGCAATCCATTACCCACCAAATGCCTGGAGAAAACCCACCAAGCACGGGGAGAACATGCAAGCTCCATGCACACAGACCTCGAGGTGGGATTCGAACCCGGATTCGAACCCTGGATGTGCAAGGCGCCAGTGCTAACCACTAAGGCACCGTGCCACACACCTCAGATTAGTAGTTCAATAATACAATGTAATCAAGTCTATGTTTCCTACTTCAAAATCAAAACATGGTATACTTAATTAAATCCTACTTAAAGTTAGATCATTAAGGCGACCCTGGTCCGAGATTAAGCCTAAATGTAATCATTGTCAAGGCAATGTTGACAGCTGGCGAGCATATGAGAGAGTTCAAGGGTCAGCTAACAAGTGCCTGTGCAAAAATTAGACAGTTCTGGAACGTGGGCATGAACAGCCTGACTTTGGCGTCTTCCGTCATGGAACAGTACGTCCCCTGTGCGGTGAGGATGTCCTGATACAAATATGCAAAGAAAGGGTGTGTGACCTTTAGGCAGCTTATTGAAAACAAACAGTGCCTTTTCTCAGACTAGGCTCAGACTTTGAACTGCCTTTGGGGCCTTTTGACATGCTAGGCTTTTGCGTGCTCGTAGGTCATGTGACAAAAAATCTGCTTCATTCTTTCTGTCCTCCTGGATCAGCTGGTGAAACTCTCCATGTTTTCTTTATGCTTAAAGGATGGGAAGCACCCAAGCACATCAGGATTTATTTTTTTTCCCATCGTCCACAAATAAATTTACAGTAGTAGCAGACCTAGACTGCAAGAGATTTTCGGTACTGGAAATCCAATTATATTCTGCAACTTCCTCATCATCATGCAGCACGCTCCTCATGGCTGCTTAGCAATAGCAGATGCCACAGAAGCACAAGCTCTAGAGAGCTTTGGAAGGAAGGAGAAAGCAGCATGGCTGGCGTTTTCCACATGTTTTAGACGTGACATGTGAATGGCCCCTTAGGACGTCATATAATTTCAAAATCAATTTAAAATTACAGTGTCTTGTAGTGTTGTCCTTTAAGGTCAGTTTGTGAAGTAAGCAGATTATTCAGGCATCAAAACATACAAACGTATTATTTTACAAACTTATTTATTTAGATAGTTGTTTAGATATAAAAATCAATCAATAAAGATTATCATCTTGTTAAAAGTTCTTTTAAAGCACTTTTTGATGTTAAAAGCTGAAGCTGTTTGGGTTCACAAGCAACAATTTACACACTTTTTCATTTTTTTGCACTTGGATCGTATTTTGAATCTTTCSGACACTTGWATCTATGTTGTTTAAAAGTGGGAGTTGCTTTGGTTTAAACATCTGACTGCAGTCACACAGTTGCATTTGTTTGAAAGGATCTGTTTCGTAAGAGTTTACAGGAAGTAAGAACAGCGTAGGATCACATGGTGGGAGAGTCAAAACTGGGTAGGGTTAGAGTTACAGGTTAGAATGGTCAAAAACAGGGGTTTTAGGGGGGGTAATCTAAATTGGTTAGGGTCACAGACTGGAATAGTCTAATCAAGGTAGGTTCAGAGGGTAGGATAGTCAAAAAAGGGTTGGGTCACAGGGTTTGATAGTCTAAACAACCTACTGTAGGTTCACAGRATAGAATAGTAACGACGTGATACAGTAACAGGGTAGGACAGTCAAAACATGGTAGGATCACAGAAATAGGGCTGTGTTACAAAGTATTGACTTGTGTATTTGCCCTTTGCATAATAAACACTTTTTATATTACCCTTGATCTGTGCATGATTTGTATGGTTCCTGTAAATTGTTTTCTAGCCAAATATTGTATATGTAAGTCACATTTGATAAAGCTAAAATATAACCCTTATTAGACAGCCACCTCTTCTGAATGTGTTGGCTTCATACCTAAATGGGCACTCTGCTCACGTTTCCTTAAAGAAGCAACTGCAAAGTTGAACCTAGGGACATTTACAGATCACTGTTAAAAGATGCAGGAAAGACAATTAATCTAATTTTAAAGAATCTGATTTAAATAGTGTTTTACACACAGAACAACCATAGCAATACTTAGAAGATTAATCTTTGGCATCAGGAAATTAATTAAATGTCCTGGAGGCAGATATTTAAATCCTGAAGTTAAAACATGCATTTAACCTTTGGCTGCCCTTAATTTCCATTACTGTCATAGTAGACCAGTGGACTCAGATTTTATCATTTCATATTTAGCCTTACAAGGATAGGGTAACCCAAACAGGGTAGTGTTGCAGGGTAGGATAGTSAAAACAGAGTAGGGTATTATTTTCAAGACCAAACATAACAGATAAACAGAATAAATCTAATGCCATTTCCTATTTTATAGTATTCATATAAATATTATAATATAAATAATATATTATTATTTTATCCACCCGAGGAAATACGAAACTATTCTAAGCAGAACTCTTTTAGAACCCCCCCAAAAAAAGTGAACCTTGAGTGTATTAGGCAAAATGATAGAAAAAACATATTACTTTTATCCTCATAAGCTACAGGCCAAGGGTGATTCTCTTAACCTGCTCAAAATARTCTTCTAAATGGTGCAGATTGAAAAATCATTTTTACAGAAACACATGGGTGTAACAATTCATCCATCTTATTGATGCATCAGGCACGGCCCTCTCTATTCTCTAAAAGGCAAACCCAAGCCACCACATGTAGCCGTCACTATGCAAAGAAAATGCATCCTTAGCTCAACACTCTGTCAAAGACCACGCTGAAATAAACACTGACAAGAGCGAAATGTTATTCCCCAACGAGAGTTATCAATAAAGAGGACAGAGAGAAACAATATCGTAGCTGCTGAAAGAGGCACATACAGAAAGGGATATTTCAGCTCGTATAGCAGGCATGTCCTAGAAACATGATTATGTCTAGTCTAACTGCTGATTCTACTCCACATGTGCCTGGTTATGTGTATACAATAGATGTGATGCTTGGCATTTACTGAGAAGTGAGACACTGCATTATTTTTCCACTCTCTCAGAGAAAGAGTAGTTATAATCTGAAGCACAGCATCTGCACTGATGGGGAAATAGTCATTCATTCATCTATCTTCAGTAACATCTTTATCCAGGTCAGGGGTGCTTCAGCTCCAGAGTTTATCCTGGGAATACTGGAAATACAATCAGATCAGATGGCAGGTTATCACAAGCCTCTATTCTCTGTTCACACAAGGAGAAATTTAGAGTCACCAAACCTAATCTAATTGTCATCGGAGAACATTAGAGAACCATATAATAAAAACATAGACATAGAGTATGAAATTATATAAATTATACACTATAAATATATGATATAATATTTATATATTCATCCATTATCTATATCTCTAATCATCTGTCAGGTCACGTTGGCTGTAGCCTTTCCCAGGGAACATGGGGCAGAAAGCAGGATACAGCTTCAATTTGATTCCAACCCATCAATGCCAATCAGCCTAAAATGCAAAGTGTTTTGACTGTAGGGGAAAACCTGGAGGAAACCCACAAAGCACAAACATACAAACTCTATGCACACAGATAGTGAGTTAGATTAGAACCCCCAACCCCGGAGGCGCTAGGCAACAGTGCTATCCATTAAGCCATTATAAAATTGTATGCCATTCTGTTGTAATTGCCATCATGAAAATGTCCTTGATCACCATCCAGCCMCCCCATTCAAGCCATTATAGTGAACAGTGGTTGATACAAAAGGTCATTTCTGAGGACCCCAACCTTCTTGCTACATACAGGAACAGACACATAGTAATATATGGAAATGCCAATCAGGCTACAAAGCATGTGTGTTGGACTGTGGGGAGGGGGAACCAGTGGAGACCCATCAAGCACAAGAAGAACATGAAAACTCCACTGCCCAACCCAGGAGGTGCTAGACATCAGGGCTATCCTTTAAGCCCTAATATTAATTTTATGTTATTCTGTTGTAATTGGCTTCATTAGCATCCAATGTCCTTGATCACCATCCGTGTGTCCATCCATTCCTGCCATTATAGTGAACAATGRTCGATGCAATGACCTATGACTTCATGCCAATGACCTATGACTTCATGCCAACTGTCATTGCTGAGGACACCAACCTTCTTGAAACATAGAGGAACAGGCACACATTAAAATCTGAAAATGCCACTCAGGCTACATACAATGTATTTGTGATGGACTGTTGGGGGGAAAACCAGTGGGAACCCCACCAAGCACAGGGAGAACATTCAAATCTCCAAACACACATATAAGACAAGATTCAAAGCCACAACCCAGGAGGTGCTAAGTAAAAGTGCTACCCTTTAAGCAATAATACTGTATAATTTTATGCCATTCGGTTTTACTTGTTGGCTTCATGAAATTGTCCTAGATCACCATCCATCTCTCCATCCATTCAAGCCATTACAGCTAAAAGTGGTCGATGCAAAAGGTCATTGCTGAGGACCCCAACCTTCTTGCAACTCACAGGAACAGACACACATTAATACACCGTGGGTGATCTGGAAATGCCAATCAACTACAGCGCATGTGTGTAGGACYGTGGGGTGGTGGAGGGAACCAGAGGAAACCCACCAAGCACAAGGAGAACTCCGTGGACATAGACGAGGCGAGATTCAAAATGCCAACCCAGGAGGAGCGAGACGACACTGCTATGGAGTTGCAAAACATGTTTAGATACTCAAATGATCATGATGATGAATGATATTGATAAATTAGTCTGTGACATCACTTGGTATGATGAAAATCTAAATCTTTGAGTGTGCTACTTTCCCCTGAAAAGATAAGCAGACAATGCTGAATTAGATAGATAGATAGATAGATAGATAGATAGATAGATAGATAGATAGATCTGACTATGAAGTCACGATCATGTTATAGTATAATTTGTGGGACTTTTTTTTCTCCCTGGTAATGAGGCTGCATCCTAACACAGGATGGAAAGGAGAAGTGACACAAGCATTCAAGCACTCTTAGTCACCAACCTCACACTCTGTACCCCTCAAACAAGAGATCCAAACTGTTGAAGTAATAATAATAATAATAATAATAATAATAATAATAATAACGATGATGATGATGATGCAGTTGAAATGAGACAGTGTGTGTAAAATGGCTGTGTCTCATTTACCTGAGCCTTGTGCTGCGGTCCGTCCTCAAGCTCCGTGACGCTGTTCATGATTCCCCTGAAAGCTCCTTCAGCAATATTCTTCGAGAAAACAAATAAACAAACAAATAAACAAACAAAAACCTAAAGGAAAAATAAATCCTTACGGACTGTCAAAATATCCGGGTTTCTTTACTCCCAACATTAATTTCAATTTCTCTCCACTTGAGCAGCTCTCTCTCACACACACACACACACACAGGTCCACCAGCGAGAATATCCTGCACCTGCTGAAGATCTGGCACACTCGTTTGAAAGAAGAAAAAAAAAAAACGGACTTCAAAAGATGAACACTATATACATTGTTTGAAAAATGATTGAAGATTAAAGATTGAAACGCTCGAGCGCCGCGCGCGCCGCTTCTTCTCAAACAGATATTCCTGTGAGGAATGAAACTTCCTCTGTGTGAGAAGAACAAACAGATTTAAAACAAAAAACTGACGGAAATGTSGACATTCTGGTTCAGATATGTCTCCACAGCAGTGTTTCAATTCGTATTAATCCTGTAGCATCCAGGAGAGAGCGTGTGTATTCATTAAAATGTCTCTCGCTCTCCCTCTCTCTCTCTCTCTCTCATCACACTCGGTGTCTGTAGTGTGTGTGTGTGTGCGCTGAGTGAAGCGCCGAGCCGACACACAGCAGCAGCCCGGCTCCTCAACTGGGTTGCCAGATTGTACCGCTTCAGTCAATGGTGTTAAACACACTCTAGCCGTGTCGCTAGCATGGAACAATTTCAATTTCTGATTTATTTATTTATTTATTTATTTTGTGGGGGGAGTTGTTTGTTTGTTACATATAACATAGTAAATCTCCCAGGTGTGTGAGGCAGAATGCTGTTTGTGTTTGGCTAAATGCTACTTCTGAAGTTTATGCTACATGGAAGTGACCAATCCCGCTTCCTTAAAAATTTCAAGTTGCTAACGTCAGCTGTTTTGAAGAGATGATTTTATATGTAATCCAAAAATAGCCATTTTTTTCAGCGTTATACTGTCTCGGTTCAATAATAATAATAATTTGACTTAAACGTAGTGGTACTAAAATTAGTGAACGATTCTAGAAGCAAATGACCTATAAAAACTGTTGCTTTAATTGGTTTTTGGGAAAAGATTAAAAAGCAGAACATGTGTAGTGTCTGTAACCATGTTAAATTCATGTTATTCATATCGTTTACAATAATACACTTTTTTCAGGTTTATGTCGTTTCATGAGGAAATCTGAATGACAATTAAAAACGTTGAAAATTTCAAATAAGACACTACATAAAAGGACATAAAATGAAAATGTTTCTTTTGTGTTTCTTGTGTTTCTATCTGATAATGTTAGTGTGTATGCACACAAATTTTTGTTACTTTGTTCATTTTTATGTACTGTATGGACAGCATGCAGTGTTTAAATATGTAGACTCGCTTCGCTTGGCTTTCCACTGACGCAAACAAGTTTTAAACCGCTCCTGGGTGTGTGCGCAACTTAGCCGACGTTAGGTTTGGGTCAGTTTGTTCGCTCATATGTTGAAAATGCCTTGTATGCTTGTCAAATTTCCTGTAAAATTTTCAGTTCAGGTGAAATTTTTTAAGGCAGGGAGCATACTAGTTTCAGCATTTTGCTTGTAGCGGGTAACATTGGTAATAGTTTTGTGCGGTTGCATCAGATTTTTCTTATGGAAAAATTCTCATCACAATACTCCTTAATAACACCTCCAGAAACAAATTAAATTTGTATGATGAGGATATACCTTTAGTTGTGTTTTTGAGCATTTCTCTTAAAGGTACAGTACAGTGGAACCTCATCATACAAATATATATATATATATATATATGTTTGTTTGTTTGTTTGTTTGTTTGTTTGTTTGTTTTTACAGAGAATCATGTAAGAAATCATGGAATATAATAGCCCACCCATCATTTTTCAATCTCATCATTGAATTTTGTCATGGAGTGGTTATTCAACATACCATTTCATTGCATAACAGGCTAAACCTAACAAGAATAAGGACATACTGTAGGAAASGTTGCATTTGTACAACCGGTTTATATAAGAAGTGCCCCCCACCACCACCACCCCCCCAACTAAGGTGCGTATCCTAATCGATCACATGCATACATTATTCACTGAGTTAACTTTCATATTAGGCAGAAGTGAAAGTKCTACAGGCGCCATTTGGTGTTGCTGGATCCAGATATTTTTACACAGAGGTCTGTAGAGCAAAATGACCCAATGAGACTGGACTACATGGTCCAGGRYACACTCTGTTGGAAGGACATGGGAAATTAATTAGATCATTTTTGTTGCTGTTATGTTTTTTGATTTCTGTTTAAAACATTTACGTAAGAAGCTTGTTGTTTCCAGATAAAGACCCATTAGTAAAATAAAAAAATTATTTACCCAAAACAAAACTGTCAGAACCTTTTAAAAACTAAACTGTTGACCATTTTACTAAAAGATTTACAACATACAGTATGAGGCAAAACAGCATAAAATGTTTAAAACCATATTAATGATGTAGAAAGTATGAGTACTTTTTTTGTTTATGGTTATAATAAACTATTTCCTGAAAATGACTGAAAATATAAATTTTTAAGACACTGACTAATGCATTTTATCATGAGCTAATAAAATCGATTTTAAAGCTTWAGATGGCCATTATAGCCCATATTCCCATACACTGAGCTATTAAACAGGAATGTAATTGTGACATTTTTATGTTTTTGTTTAAATAAATTATCAGTCAAATGAAATGCAAGCAGGGATTAAAATAAGGCATATCACTTATGATTAAGCCAGAGATTCAAGATTTTTACTGTCTCCTTTATTTGAAAGATAAAGTTCATAGACTTCCTCAGTGCAGATTTATTTCAGAAACATGCTGTAATCCAACTATAGCACACTRCGAAAGCAATTCCTCCTCATGGTTTCATGTTCCCTGGTTCAAACCTGAGGTTCGGTTAATATCTGTGCGGAACTGTGCATGTTTTCGCTGTGTTCCTCCAGGTTTTTGAATTTCCTCACACTTCCCTAAAACAAACTTGTGTGCGCATTTGCTATGTTAAACTGAGGCTGTTTCACTGTTCAATCAAAGTTAGAAAATAAATTAAAAGCAAAACCTGCTTTGACTTGACAAWATGGGTAAATAATCAATTTAGCAAGCCATCAATAATCCAGTTACTCGGTCAATAAGCTATTTGTCTCATCATTTACTGACTGGTGTTTGTTCTGCTACTGCATGGAAGAGTAATGGTGCAGTAAATCATTTTTGGAAATATGTGTTACTTGATTTCTGTTCTGTAGAATATCAGATAGAGTATAACGTATTGCAAAAGGTCACAGAAAGTCAAATATCTCCTGTGGTTTGATATTTACCTGTGAATATGCACTTTACTGAAATATCTAGAGAGAAATATTTCATACTGTTAGATTGAAGAAACCAGCACTGTGGTGAATTTATGGCTTGTTGGCTCAACTGTYACCATGAAAAGCTTAGTTCTTTATGGAACGCTTGCATGTTATTATACAAGTTATATGTGATYATGTTGTAAATAAGCACCAGTTCARAATGCAGCAGAAAACAGACGATATGAGTACCTACCTTATCTACTACCCACTACCTAGACTCCCAGTTAAATTTGACTTAATTTAAGAGATGACTCTTGACCTATAAACCACTGAATGGTCTTGCACCACAGTACCTGATAAACTGCTATTGGGTTATGAAATGCCACACCTACTTTGGTCAAAAGATGCAGGCTGCTTGTCGGTACCCTGTATTATGAAAAATACAAGAGCTTTTTCTTGCAAAGCCCTAAATTTATGGAATATTTTAAAAGTAAAATTACTTTTTGGAACTTTTGTGAATAGACATGTCTTGGATAAAGGTGCAGATCTGGGGGGCCTCATGGACATAGAGTATTATGATGAACTGCTACTGTATGTTTKGATGCTGTCTTCCCCACTCTTACTGATCGCTCACATTTGTTGACAGTGAAGTGACTGGTTGCTTTACTTTCCAGGGAGCTCTTATGGTTGTGTATCCTTTTGGTACTCCCTTTTAGTTATGATGGCATAGGTATTCCTAGTGGAGTTTGTGCTTGCACTCTGCAATGAATSCACATTGACCTTATGCATTATATGACTATTAGCATACCCAATTGCTTTCTCTCTCTCTATCAAGCTACAGATTGCASACCGAAGCTTCCAGTAATTCACAACTTTGATGTCTGGCTCATCCTGATGCCCTGCTTCTGGTTGGAGCTCTCATTTCATGGAGGCCACTTGGAATGCGTGCTGCGAGTGGGGATGGGGATTCCATTTCACCATGAAGGGATAGGGTTGGTTTTAGACTCGACTGATGCAGGCAGCTTTTCTCTGATTACTTGTGAGTGCAGTCACTCAATAGTTTAGGACTGAAATTCCCAAAAACAGCTTTCTACCTGAGCCTCCACCAAAGCAAATGGACTACATATTATCTTAAACATATTTCCTGTTACACTTAACTTGCAGCCTCATAACACTTAGTATGACTGCAAATCAATCCCTGCTATCTGATATTACCCAATGAGGATGGATTTCCTGTTGAGTCTGGTTCCTCTCCAGGTGTCKTTCTATAATTATAATTTGTATGTACAAATCTGATACCATAATATTTTGATTCTGTAAAGCTGCTTTGTGACGATGACCATTGTTGAAAGCACAATATAAATGAAATTGAATTAAAATTGAATTGAATTGAATGTGGCGGCACACTGGTATAGTGTTTAGCACTGCCGCCTTGCACCTCCATTGTGCAGGTTCGATTCTCGGCAAGGTTTAATTCCTTTGTATRTTTTCCTCATGCTTGGTGGGTTTCCTCCCACAGTGCTAAGATATATAGATTAGGCTAATTGTCATTTCCAAATTGCCCTTAGTGTGTGAATGAGTGTGTGAGTGTGTGTGCTTTGCGATGGATTAGAACCGCGTGGTCTACCCTGCTTTGTGCCCTAAATCTCCTGGGATAGRCTCTGGGCCACCCGACCCTACATACAGTACAGGATACAGCAGTATACTGTAGGCAGTGAGTGAGTGAATTGAATGTAGAAGAACATGTGAAGTTTTTTTTTAACATGTTATGAAATTACACCCAATGTATATAAGAGCAAATAAATKAATCATATTACATATGAAAMTAAATGAACATGTGAAACAATTAGTTGAAAATAACATGTGAAAAAAATAATTGTGTAAAAATGGCATAAAGGTATAAATGAATCATGTRAAAAAAATCACATGTGAAAATGTATCCATTTGTTACAATTATATTTGGGGGGAATTACATGCACTACATGTGGAGATATAACATGAATGGTCTAAACATCATGTGAACATTTCATGTGAAGGTTTTTTACTGCTACATCCTTCTTTTTTCTACTTTCATGTAAGGACTGGAATGACTTGGGTTGTTCCTTATTATGACAAAGCTGTAGATAACACAGAAACAGTGAATTTAATTAGGCTCTCGCACACTGTATAGAAGCCTTTCTTATTAACATGCAATTAACTTAAAACGCCACCCATCTGGGAGTCGAGAAGCTTCCCAATTTTTTTATTATTTCTTTCACATGAATGAAAGTGCAAGTAGCTGATCAATGAAGAGTAAAGCTGCGGCAGAGATTTCAGAACTACAAAGGAAAAGTGACCGGAAAGAAGTATGGAACACATTTTCWCACATGCGAAACAAATCAATAATGTAAAACCATTTGCATTAATTAATCACGTTTAATTAAGTAAATTAATTAATCAATTAATTACTTTTACTGTATGGTGAAGATCGAGGTGTGACTGCGGTGATCAATCTGCATTAGCACAGTAATTTCCTCTAAACCTGTTTTGAATTAATAAATTAAACAGATAGTCAAATCAAGGGAGGAGTCAATAAACAAATAAGTTAATCAATAAGCTGTTCTTAGACCTAAATTAAAGTGTAAGTAGCTGTGGAGTAAAGATAAACAGATAAACAATCCAGTTTCACACCAGTCAAGTAGAAGTTAAGCGTTAAGGACACACAGTAAGCTTTAATGAATATAGCATTGTCGGTTCTGTTTGTGTCACTCTGAACACTCGCACCCATCGATTCAGTAGCATTACGGTTGATTGATTTCATTTCAGTTTCAATTAATATGGATTGGATTTCCACAGCACTTATAATAGGCATATATAACTAAACGTCCACAAAGTAGACTTACAGGAATCCAGATCTAGATATACAGCATTAATAGATAAGCCAATGGTGACATACTGTAATAAAAAAAAAAACATTCAACGAACCCTTTCATTTTGGAATGCCATTGGACAGGGGGATATTAGTCAATATAGGAAAAAGAAAGTGTAAAATGATATTAAGCATGAATATAGCATATATATAACATACAGTACAAAAGTGGAAAAGCATCGAAGCACTGCTCATTTCTTCATATTAAATTAAAACAAATGAAATTATGCTGATTCGATTAAAGAAATAGGAAATGTTTTACTGAGACAGGCTGTAAAGTGCCAAAAGATRCAATACATATCTTTTAGTACATATCTTTTAGCATGTGTGTTTCACATCTTTTCAGGTTTTGTTCTGTTTTTGTCTTTCTTCTATTCAGGGCATAACACAGTGTTATGCACATTTGTACAATATTTGATCATACTGTATATTCTTCTCATAATCACATGAGAAAAACGTATGATTACACAAAATGTTATTTTATTTATTTATTTGTTTGTTTGTTTATCTATTTATTTTAGTAAGGAATTTAAAATATCCACTTCTAAGACCAGGCTCTTTATTAAAACAGTGATGCCGTTTCCTGTGGATATACCGTATTAATAGAGTGTCAGGAAATGAGGGTTATGCTAGACGCGATTGCAGTTAAAGATTTTTTACTGGGCATAAATCAAGGTAGACGCTCCAAGACACGGCGAGCAAGAGTGTAATCGAACAGGCAAAAGGTCAGGCGATGTACAGAGAGAATATCAGAGGAAGGGAAATGGGCAAAAATCCACAAAATTGCAAAAACAGTCAAAAACGCTAGAATAACAAATCACAGGCAGAAGGTTTGGTAAAGTCATTCACGAGGAAGCTGAGCTTTTACCTTAAAAAGTTCCAAAAAGTGGTTTGGGTGACTGAAAGACGTAATTAATTAGACATGTCTTGGTTCTGGTTGCATGGAGTTTGCATGTTCTCCCCGTGCTTGGTGTGTTTCCTTTGGTTACTCGGGTTTCCTTCAATARTCGAAACACATGCAGATTAGTCTAATTGGCRTTCCCAACAGGAATGAGTGTGTGTATGTTTCTGCCCTGCTGTGGATTGGCACCATGTCCAAGGAGGACCCTGTCTCGTACCCGTCAGCTTTACAGACATCTAAAGGAAGTTCATTCCAGCACCTAGGTGCCAGAATAGAAAGGAATCTAGATGCATGTCTTCCTCAATCCCTGAGGAATGGTGGGACCAGCCAGGCAGTCCTGGAGTGTCAGAATCGCAGGAGGTTTAAACCATATAATCTCAGAATRTACAGTAAGGAGTAAGGGTCTGTCCACATGCCATCAGGCAACGAATAACCACCACCCCTGGAACCCCTGGATAGTAATAGTATCAATAGTATCAATCAATAGTATCAATAGTATAACAATTACTTGAGTGGCAGTTTTCTACAGAGTCAGGTAGCCATCTCAAAGTCAGATTGTATCTGAGCTGTTGAGAGTGAAGGACCCAACAGTGGCAGACTGGAGGCTCTGGGCCCCATACCAGGGACCTTCTAATCAGCAATTTAACACCTTAACTTTCAAGCTACCCCTGCTTTACAAGCTCAGGATGTACAATTTCTCATTTATTAAAAATAAAACATGAAAATGTAGACTTGCTAGAGATATAGATTGAGAAGCTCTGCATTAAAAAAAAAAAACAATGAAACATTACTTAGTTTGCTTTATAAARAAATTCTGCTTTGTATTTGCTGGTTAAAGTTACACAAATAACTCCCTATGTTGGAGTATTCTCAGGAGACCGACAGAAAAAAAACAGATCTAAAGGGTAGTGTGTGGCAGCATTCTGACAAGGTAATGGAAATCTCATCGAAGAGAGAATGCATGGAGGGGTCAGGAGGTGAATGATGGGTTTTAAAGGTAGAACCAGTTCTGTGTTGCACTGGGCTGTTGCTGGCCGATCACGCTCACATTTCATTCTCTATTTGTGCTGAAACACTTCAGTGGTTTTGTAAATAGGCAATTATTTCTGCCAGGACTTTCTGCACCAGCAGCTGCACTGACTTTTTGGCTGCTTAAATATCTGCGCACATCAAGCAGAGTGTGTTTTCATACACGGTAATGACCACTTGCTAAAGAGCTTCACGTGGAGGAGACATTTAGAGGAATGATGTGAAAGCAGTATAAGGAGAAGCACTTCAAMCTGATTTTATCTACTTAAGGTTAGACAACACATTCAGGTTAAATGGTGCATGTTTTAGGTACATGTGATTGGGACTATTGTCTCASAGAGCAGGATGTTTTAATCGCAAGGCTTTAAGTCCAGCGTGAAATCATGAGTACATATTGAGCGGGACAATTATCAGGGGATTTCAAACCCTCAAGCAGATGCCGAATTCAAAAAATGGAGCTTGGGTATTTTGGTTGCTCGCTTTTTTTCAAACTGTGAATTTTATCATGCAACTCCCTCACTTCAATATGTTCATGTAGAGCATGTAAAATCCTAACAGTACACCTGCTCACTAGCAGCGACTTCAAACTGTGTTCACACAAACTGCAAAAGAGATTAGGCAATGGATTTTGCCACAGGGTGTCCTGAGAACTAGTGTTCAGCTTCAAAAGAAAACAAAAGTTCTCCTTGTAGCAAAAGTTAGTGATATTCCAGCAGGTTCTGGAGACTGAGAACATTGGGAAATCATCCATAAAAGGATGCCTAGACCCCATACCAGGGGACTYGGGGCAAAAAATTGTGGAACTTTTTGCATACCAAATTCTGCACACCAGGACTTATTAATGCTCTCGTGTCAGAGCACAATTGTCACAGCCATGCTCCAAAATCTAGTGGAAAGTCTTTCCAGAAAGGTGGTGGTTAACATAATAGCAAAGAGGGACGAAATCTGGAATTGCGTGTGCACAAATGTTTGTGCGAGGGGCACTCATGAAGGTGTTATTATTGCTAATTATTGCCARTGTTGGTCGTGAGCTTAGTCCTTGTCTACATGTCTAGTCCTCCACCTATGGTGACACGCATCTCCGAATGATGGATGTGCTGGTTGAGACATTCTTTGAAAGAGCCTTCTTTTTGGCTGTTGAGGAAAAGTTCCACTTTGGGAACCTTGTCGGCATCTTTGAAATGCCTGCCATGAAGTGGTTCAAGTGAAGGAAGAGGAAGAAGTCACTGGGTGCRAGGTCGGGGGAGTAGTGCGGATGAGGGAGAATTTTGTACCCTAAGACACCTRMAAGCTTCACTGTTTCGAGTACTGAATGGGCTAGCATGTTATCACGAAGAACTCGTTCCACACCTTTTCTCCGTGGTTTTGACCCTCTAGTGGCATCGAGCAGAACTACAGTATACTGTAACGTGGGTTTTTTAAACAAGAAGAAATGTTTATGAACGTACTCATTTCAGGAGACATAATTTGTTCAAATATTTTCAGTTTTTTTATATAATAATATGAAATGTGTGGCCGCTCCTCATATACAATGTGTGTACAATATTTAGTTCCAGCTCACTAATTTAAGAGAGCAAGCAGTGTTTCAGGAGCACTTAGTCAAAGGCAATACGTGAGGCCTAGTAACATAATCAACAACAGAGTGGTATAATGATTATTATCCAATAGCAGCATGTCCCAAAGTGTTTCTTTATATATGAACTGTACAATAGTGAAGTGATAAAATGCAGCTTGTCACATTTCTTTCTTCTGGATCACCACATCAGATCATTTAATCCGCAGTGATTTGACACAGGTTTTATGCTGGATGCCCTTCCTGTCGCGGCCCATCCATCCATCTCCAGACTTGGGATTGGTCCTACTCAATGGCAAGGTATTATGAATTAAGGGCCTTACCCAAGGGCCCAACAGTGGAAACCTGGCAGTGGCCTCAACCACTTGAGGCACCACTGACCCTTAAATGCAGCTTTTCATATAAACCTATTACAAGTGAAACTCCTGTCAGACCTGGTGTTAAAGAAAATTTATCAACCAACCAAAGAATGCAATAATACTATGATACCATTTTGTTAACAAATGCCGCTATTTAAAATGTATTGAAGTGGAAGTTTAAAAATGTTTGTATTCCCCCCCAAAGCCCTATAATTCCTCGCTTTGTACTGTCAGTGTTATAAACATACTTGAAAATGCAGAGAGGCCCTGGATAGTGAATTCGCGCTCAAGTATGTTTTCATTGGTCCTAATTTACTCGTGCGCATACAAATGAACGGAATTCGTGCACAGAAAAATGTCCTCATGCAAATTTTCCGCCGGCGCAAAATGTTGACAAATCCTGCACATGTCTATTACCAATTATATAAAGCCGCTTAAAAGGATCAGACATGGCCAAGAGAGCAAGCCAAATGCCCCCCAATAGAGATGTAGCCCTAAAGTGGGAGGTGGAAAAGATTTGTTGGTCTCATCTTTAGAAAGAGACACTGGGAACACTTGTGTCTTGTGAGCACATATTGCTGTATTTGTTTAGATCTTCAAATCGTACCGTTTTAAGAAGTAATTTAGAGTGCAAATCTGCCTGGCTGCTCTATTCACCCTCTAATTTTGCCTGCTGTCTAGAATTCCCATTTTGATGATATTTGCCCATGATGTTATTAAAAGGGATCACTTATGGATGCTTCCTTACAATCATGTTATTACTGTTTGGCTGAGGATTTTCTGTTCTTGGCAATTTATACAACCATGAGAAGAAACATTTGTGACAGGCACATGGGAGCACTTCGGAAAACAGACTGCGAGAGTGTGTATATGTGTGCGCACATGAGGGTTTTTTATTTTATTTATTTATTTATTTATTTATTTATTTATTTATTTGTGTGTGTGTGTGTGTGTGTGTGTGTGTGTTACCTATCACCTGAGAGCACTTGGGTCTGAAAGAGCACACAGCTCGTAAAGCACATGTGCAGATGGCCTCCCCAGTGGAGGTTCCCTCATATCTAGTGGACATACAGCAGGGGTGAAGGCCATTTGTGTCACCTGATGTTCCTGGGAAAGAAATRGAAACAGACGGAGAGAGGGGTGAAGTTTGGACGGAATTGTGAAAGCAAATTCGAGGGGATAATGCCACAGTGCTCTGTGCATAACAAMWACTTTGTGTATAATGCCTGGACATGGATGAACATTACTCAGGTTTTGCTACTGTTTAAATGTTTACTATTATTATTATTAGTAGTAGTAATAATCTAGAAAGTATTATATGGCTAAAGCACGCAAACATAGTTTTAAACCAACGGTAAGATGTGAGTACTTATGAATGGGTAGGTTTTTGGTTTAATGTTATTTCGAGAATCCTTTTTGCTCCATTTGGTCAACATGTACTGTATAATAAAACGTGGAAAGAAACAAAGGAAGGAACAAAGAAAGGGAAGACTGAACAAAGGAAATGAGGATCTGCTTTAAGTCTGGATGGATGGAACAATGTACAGGTCAAAATGATTCTGAAATTATGTTTGCTATGTACTTAATTCTATAGATGGTTTAACCTAAACATGGAATTTGAACAATTATGTACTATAATGTATACTTACATACGTATACTGTATAATCTACTTGAGGGGAAATGTTTCCCTTAATATGTATACTGTATATTGAAACATTAATCCTTTAGATTCATTAATCCTGAATAGATTCAGTAAGGAAGGACATAGAGAGGGAAGTAAAGAATTAACTTAGGAAAGAAGTCTATAGTACCTGAGCCTCCAATAACGAACTGGACTCCATATTAACATATCTCCTGTTATACTGGAGATATAACTTCCAGCCTCCTAACACACGGTATGATGCAGATCGATCCCTGTTATCCATTTTCACCCAAATGAGGATGGGTTCCCTGTTGAGTCTGGTTCCTCTCAAGGTTTCTTCCTACTGCAATCTCAGGGAGTTTTTCCTTGTCACTGTCGCCATTGTCCACGGCTTGCTCATCAGGGACAGTCTTATCATTTTGATTCATACACATTCACATTTCATACAAACTTCCATAAATCTTTTGATTGTGTAAAGCTGCTTTGCGACAATGTCGACTGTTAAAAGCGCTATACAAATAAAATTGAATTGAACTGAAACAAAGACCTTKGGATGGATGGATGGATGGATGGAGTAAGCAAGGAAGTAGGGAATGACATAAAGAAAAACGGAAGCATGGAAAGAAAGACTGGAGGAAGTTTTAATGAATTAATGTATTTAGTAGGGAAAGAAGTAACTAAAGAAGAAAGGATGGATGGAAAGATGGACAGATGAATGGATTTATTCAATAAGGAAGAAAGTATTAATAAGGGAAGGAAGTATGTTTAAATGGATAGTTGGATAAATTTCTAAAGGTAGGAAGTAACAAKCAAAGGATGTTTAATTGGATAGATTCAATAAGAAAGGAAGTAATGAATGAATGAAGAAATTAAGGACTTTTGAATGGATGGATGGATGGATGGATGGATGGATGGATGGATGGATGGATGGATGGATGGATGGAGTAAGGAAGGGAGTAGAGAAGAAAATATGAAAAAAAGGAAAGGGGGTCATTTGGATTGAGTGATGGAAGGATGTATGGATTAATCAATCAACCGGGAGTCTTTTGGATTTAACAGTGAATTCTGGCACACTGCATTCATTTTTAGGTAAAATATTTTTTTCTGCATATATTTGAACTCAACAGCATGTTTTTATTTACTTCCTACAAATACAATAGGCACCATGTGGGTTGTGTCACCCCACAGCTTGCCTCGTATGGTTGGTGGTCTGGTTGCGTGTAGTTTGCATGTTCTCGCCCTGCTTGGTAGATTTCCTTCACGTACTCCCACACAGTCCAAAGACATGCCTGGTTGGTTGATTGGCATTCCCAAATTGCCCATAGCGTATGAGTGGACGTAGGAGTGTGGRTATTTGTGTGTTGCTAAAGAAGTTGGGGACTTCAGCAACGTATCTTGCTCTTACAGCACTGTAGAGCATTATTTCATGCAACCACTGGATAAAAATGACAGACAAATACAATGCTGGGTGAAATCCAGTTAAACAAGCAGAGTTGTAAGAATGAGTTTAAGCTCCCAATAGACAGCTGTGCCAGATAAGCATTCACTATAGAGTAAAAAAAAGTGTGAGCGTCCGAATCCCGATAGATGCCAGCGCCATCTGTGGCCGTGAGCCATGAGAGCAGAATGATTTGGGAGGAATGGCATACACTTCCCCTGCTGTCAATCACTGCAATGAGCCAAGCGAGCTGGAAAGCTGCACTGCTATTTGCTGGCTTACTCCCAAGCCAAATTAAAAGCTCATGTATGCTCTTACCTCAGGTCTGTCATGCATGCCTTGTGTAATACTGGCAACATGATCAGAACAAGATCACACCCTTAGGCTTTCATTTAAATTTGGTTAAAGCGTGTATTTTCAAATGTGGTTTGATTTATCTTTGAGTTTAAACATAAAAACCAAATATGAGGCTCTATGCCTGATTTTTTTTTTTTTTTTTTGAAGCAGAAGGATTTCAGAAATATCATTTTCTGCCAGAAACTCTTGGGGTAAGCATCAAACACTCAAACTACGCCTGTGGATTTGTTTACTTCTTCGGTGGCTCGCTTTTGAACGATTCATGCTCAGGCGTGCACAGATAATTTGACTCATTATGCTTACCCACACAGTTATTTACTATAGACACGTTAAAAACACTTAAGCTGTCCGCTTAATATTAATATTCAAAGGGGACGGCAGGAACATCTAGCCGCAGATCCTCTTCAGGTGATATAAAAATTCCACCGTGCTTGACATCTTGCTAGCTGGGGAACATGCACCTTAGGCCACAATCATGCACAGTTCTCACATCATGCCAGAGAAGCATTGRAGAGAAAGTGTTCAAAAAGGACAGCAACCGCAGAGAAGCAGGAGCGTGTGTAATTGCAGACAAGTGAACTGAAGACCCGGCTGTAATTAGTGATGCAGGCAGAAAGACAGACACCTGCTGTTTCTTCAAGCCCGAGGGCAGTTGTGTACCTTCTCTGATCCCCAAACAACCCATGTGAACGGATCAGAAAACAAACCACATACTGTACTGTACATGTATCAGAAGAGAAGCATGCACTTAAATCAAAACTATCAACAGCATGTGCTGCAAACAACATTCCCATAATTKGGTATTATACATCACAGTATAATGCTTTTTTGAATTCTCAAGCACGCATTTAGGAAATGAATCAAACCACATATTGAGGCACTCTGACAAGGCATGTATGTAAATAGAGCTGCTAATTATCTCTTACATTTCACTTCAAGATCATCTTCAAGATACTTCATTTAATAATAATATCATGCACGCCTGAATAATGAGTTCAGCTTATAGCGGAAGTGTTCAGTATTTCTCAGAGATACTGAATCTCACACGTGGGAGTGAGCAGTACCAAATGATTACAGATATTCCATACTCCGATATTAAAATAAGTAATGACGACACCTGGAAGTACAAAGAGATTAAGACTTGGATGAAACCGAATGCATGATCAGATATGGCAACGAAATAAAGAACWGCAATCTACACAGATTAGTCATAGCATTACATCCTCTTTCCACTGATCGTCCTTGAGATGTTTCTACAACTTGATTGGAGTCTACCTTTGGTAAATTCAGTTACCTGGACATTATTTAAAAAAAAACACACTTGTCTATATAACGTCCCACAGCTAACAGAGCATATCAGAGCCATGCCATGAAGTCCAAAGAATTTGTTTGTAGAAGGGGAAGGGTACAGAAACATTTCTGCAGCATTGAAGGTCCAGATGAGCACAGTGGCCTCCATCATCCATAAATGGAAGAAGTTAGGAGCCACCAGGACTCTTCCTAGAGCTGGCTGTCTGGCCAAAGGGAGAGAAGGGCCTTAGTCAAGAATCTGATGGTTAGTCTGAAAGAAGTCCAGTGTTTCTCTGTGGAGAGAGGAGAACCTTGCAGAAGAAAAAACATCTTCTAGCATCATAATGAGGCTGTAATTGGTGCCAATGATGCTTCAACAAATAAAAATTGTGGTTATCATGGTCTGAGAGTCCTTCAGGTGCCCTTTGGAAAACTCCAGGTGCTTGTCATGTGCCTTTTACTGGGGAGTGCAGGCCTGATCGATGGAGTGCTGCAGAAATGGGTGTTCTTCTGGAAGATTCTCTTCTTTCCACAGAGAAACACTGGAGCTCTTTCAGAGTGACCATCGGGTTYTTGGTCACATCCCTGACTAAGGTCCTTTATTGGGTATTGTTTGTARAATTTTGAGAAGAATAATGAATTTAATCCATTTTGAAAAATGGCGGTAACAGAGCAAAATGAGGGAAAAGTGAAGTGCTGTGAATATTTTCCAGATGCACTATATATGGGGTATTCCGTCCAGCAGGATGCTGGTAGCGGATCCATTAGTTGCTGTGGGTTGCAGACTTAATTGTCTGGTGCTACTGTAGATCAGATTGTGGTCTGGGGAATTTGAAGTCTGGATCAACTCCCATGGGCTCTTTGTCTGATTTTCTGTGGTATCAGACCAGACCAGAGAGGGTGACCTTTGCTCCTACAGATATAAATGAGTCTTGGGTGTCCATGCTCATGTCACCACTTTACTGGAATATAATTGCTAATCAGTGTTAATGTTTTAATGCCACATGGGGTTTATATTAAGGCTTATTTATTTATACTCTACATACTGTAGACAAACTAATTAGGGGAAAGACAGGCACAGACAGAGACAGGATTAGAACAAAAACAAAGGCACATGTCGTAAACAAACTTTTTATGTTACAAAACCGCTTTATCTAATCGGTTTAGCATTTACCCATAATTATCACTCACACTGTGGTTTTGATATAATGTCTCCAGCATAGGATATTCCAATGCAGTGATAACAAATTGTACTTGGAACCATTGCATTAATATTCATTTATTTGTTATAACACCTGCATAATTACATAAACAAGTTGTTTATCTGTTATATCACAGCAAAGATGAATCTTTAAATTTAGAATGTGTCAGAAATTGGGATACAAATTATTGATAACAATGTGGAACAATTTGGATAAAGTACAATCTTTATGCTTTCTACCATATTGTTTTTGTTTTTTTTTCAATTAGTCTCACTCACAAATGTTGTTCTGACGTTTAGTCCAGTTTTAATATTGTGAGTTCTCATCATGTGTGTGTGTGGAAATGCCMTTACATTCACTATTAAAGTGGCAGTGGTAGCTCAAAGGGCTGAGTTACTGATCGGAAGGTTATTGGTTTAAGTCCCAGCTTCTCCAGGTTGCCATTGTTGGGCCCTTGAGCAAGTCCTTGAACCCTTTCTGCTCTCGGGGTGCTGATGTATAACTGACAAATAAAGGCTTAACTTAAATATATCTGTGATTTCTCCTATCATTTAAAATTTTTTTTACAATGCAACTTCACCAAACTTTTAACTCATCCCTGATCAGATTTTATTCTGACAACAATTCTTCTATAAAGATAAAGTGTATCACTATCCTTTCAGGTTTGAATAATGCATTGGACGATTCTTAACTTCATGTCGTTTTAATATCTTCTCTGCTTCATGCAGGTCAATGATTTGATTCTTCTGAAATGAGGACGTCTAGGCCGTATATTAGCAACAAAAAAAAAGAAAACAAAGATTCGCAATGTTTAATTAATCTAATGCAACTCATTCATTTGCATTTGGGATCTCACTATCTTGTTGTTGTTTATTTTCCTGTAACAGCATGCCCTGTCATGTTTTATTCCTTACTTCTTAAATCACGCACACAAGTTATAAAATTGGCTTCTTGTGTTATGYTGATTCCTCCAAAGTGAACCCTTCAAGCATACCAAATGCATAAAACCGGAACAATTATGTGCTGAGAGGCAAACAATCTGCTTGTTTATTTACACCACTGCATCAAGGGATAATTCACATTGAACCTTGTGCTAAGACTGTACCTTGGCAGAATGCCCTTTATCTTATTAATCTAGTAATTAYGCAATATCATAAAGGCACAAAAGGTGCAAAGCATAATATATATTAATTACATATAACACCATGATGTTGGACAGGGGTAAAGTCAAAGCTGATTGAACTGAGACTGAAATGAAAATTGTTATCAACCAAGATAAGACTGAGGCTTTTACCAATAAAAATAAAATACCTTTGATGATCCCATAACATGCACACATTGCTATGTTTTT
>QMIH01000989.1:7368-48630 GCA_003987875.1 Clarias batrachus
TGAGCTGCTGTTAACCTGCGATTTCTGAGGCTGGTGACTCGGATGAACTTCTCCTCCGCAGCAGAGGTGACTCTTGGTCTTGCTTTCCTGGGGCGGTCCGCATGTGAGCCAGTTTCTTTGTAGCACTTGATGGTTTTTGTGACTGAACTTGGGGACACTTTCAAAGTTTTCCCAATTTTTCGGACTGACTGACCTTCATTTCTTAAAGTAATGATGGCCACTCGTTTTTCTTTATTTAGCTGCTTTTTTCTTGCCATAATACAAATTCAACCTCTTTGAATGAGACGGTGTGTCCAAACTTTTGGTCTGTACTATATACTGTAGGCAAGTCACAGAGCACCAAATCTGGGAAGTGGGGGGCTGAGTCACCTGGGCAATTTGATGTTCTGCCACAAGAAACTGCACAAGACCTGATCCCTGGTCCGGCGATTTTTCATGATTGTGATCGTTGCTCTACTCACTAAGTCATTTTGATGCAACGGCCACACAGTACACATGCTCACTCAAAACTGTTTAGTGACTAATGACTAGTACAGTGACGTCGGCATTGTCCGCGCATGCTCGTTCTGGTCCACTCTCCTGGGGTGGCAGACACACCGTTCTCATTAAATTAACAATGGCTTGATTTGTTTTTCAGACAGACTTTAATCATTTAGCCGGGCTAAAAAAAACACTGCTTCAAAAGAATTATTGGCCTGCGCCAAGCAAATAAAACATCAAAATAGCTGGAATTGGATTAAGAAGCGTTTTATGAAACATTGTGAAACCTAATATACTTGGTAAAGTTGCATCATTAAAATTGTCAATAGAAATCACAGCTACATTTAGTAATGAAAGTTAGACTGATTGGCCCTAAAATATCTCCATAATGTGATGAGTCTCAGGATTGGGACTAAACAGCTGTGCCATCATAAGAAAACCATTTGTTAGTGAGACTAATCCGGAAAAAAGGCTTTGGATTGCTAGGGAGCATATATATTTGATTAAATAAATATATACTGATATATATATGATCTGATGAGTCCAGAATGACGATGATTTATATTTAGGCCCTTCTCTGTCCGAGGTGGTGGTATGAACTTCCTCTAAAGTCACTGGCAATCTTTAAGTGATGCCTAAAGATCTATCTGATCCAATCACACATGATTTAGAACCATGAACCACATTAGGTAGTGTATGATATTTTTAAAACAACCAGAGATTAACAGTACTAAGCATTATCAGTGCAGCTGCAGTGAAATATTGGAGGAGGAAAAAATTTCATTAAGAAAGACTTATCATGTAGATTAGTGGTGTTGTTGCTAGACATGTGAGAGAGTCTGGTTCTCTGCCACAGCTTTGTTACTTTCAGTAATGGAAGACAGTGTTCTGGTGACTCTAGGCTTTGTGTGTGTGTGTGTGTGTGTGTGTGTGTGTGTGTGTGTGTGTGTGTGTGTGTGTGTGTGTGTGTGTGTGTGTGTGTGCGTGTGTGTGTTCAGGGTGAATAGTTGAGGTGTTACTTGGCATGGCTGTGAGCACTTTCTGAGTGTGTGAAGTAAAGGGAGGCCATCGCTGGGGCATCACGTAGCTGCCTGCACTCTGTTTGTGTACCTGTGTGTTTGTGTGTGTGTGTGTGTGTGTGTGTGTGTGTGTGTGTGTGTGTGCATTGTGCTTTGACTGCAGGTAATAGTCCTCTAGTACCTTTGTTGAGAGTGACTTGGGGGAAAAAGGACATTGCATGCACTAGTGTACACACACACGCACATTCACACACACACACACATATTCACTCACACACACTTATACACGCACGCCCACGCATACCCAGAGAATCTCGACTGTGCCTTGCCAACATTGTTTAGCTGCAAAGCATTTACCCCTCTTGTACAGACAGTATCATCAGAGAAAATTGCACACGTGGGACGATTGAGCACGTACGCACATACTACACACGCGCGCAGAAACACACACACACGCGCGCACACACACACAAACAGTAGCTTTTCCTTCCTTTGCTATATTTAGTGGCCGTTGAACCTTAGAGACAGCCTCGCTGGAAGAGGCAGCTCGAAGTGGCAACAGTTGAATGGAATCTGGTGACATCAGCGGAAGGGGGAGGATCTTCAATGGCAGGATGATAGACATGTCATACATGTCAGACATGACATCACCAGCTATTCACAGGGAATCTGTTATTCAGCTTATTAGACTGGGACACTTCCAGGGAGACATTTGTCTCTCTGAGAAGGAGAGAGACGACTGACAGATGTACTTTTTTTTTCCAGATTTTTTCAGATATTGTAAACAGTAAAAGTGATTTGTTTATATGTGATCTTACACAATAAATTAGTAATAATAACAAACAAACAAACAAACAAACAAAAATCTAAGGATGGATTTTAATAGCTGTTGCAGGTCCCAGGAGCACAGACTCGTACAGTACAGGTAATTTGGGACGACCAGTCAGTTTTTAAGTGCATGTCTTTGGGGTGTAGGAGTAGGTTTGTTGAGAATGATCCTTAAATTTTACAAGTTCCAACCTACAAAGATCGCCATCACAAGGAAAAGTGACCGGGCGTTTGGTCGCAATTGTGTTTGAGCAGTCTCACTGAGAAGGAGGGAGACTACATTATTTCAAATTCAACATTTTCAAAGAGAACAGTACAGGTTTAAAAAAAAAAGTTTGATCTTTATTGATAAAGCTGTTGCTCAAACTTTCAAATATATTGTTACTTAAGCAAATTAAATGTCAAACTGATTCATTATCTCTCTGAGTTTTATAGTACATCATGGCAGCATATAATTTTTTGTATATGTGTGTTTTTATATGTGTGACTGTACTGTGTGATATGATAAATACACTGCAAAATTCCCAGTGTTGATTTAACACCCCAAGTGTTTATATATGACCTAATGGTCACGAATGTACTCTGAAAGAGTTAAATCAACACTCTGGGTGTTAATGCAAGACTAAGGATTTTGCTGTGTAGGAAATTTGCTGAATTTAGAAATAATCCAGTTCAGAGTTTTTATTTGAACCTTCCAAGTATCCTGATTCAGCCATCTTCCTGACAACCCAATCCTCCTCCAGCTATTGGACACTCCACAGCCTTCACTCTTTCCATCCCCCTCATCTCATTCTCTCTTTCTCTGACTGTCTCTTGCTGAATAATGAGATTAAGCAGTGGTTTGCTGTCAGTGTGAAGCTTCTGCCTCTCATGGCTCAGATGCCCCATGCTGTGCTGATGGCAGGGTGGGCATTGTGTTAGTGCAAATGATCTGACTTGGATTTATAAAACATCAGCATTCTTCATGCTACGTGTCGGTTACTCAGCCTTTCTATAACTAAGACAATCATCTATATGGGGCATGATGAAGATGCAACAGTACGGCAGCGTAGCATGATAAGAAAATCCTGCATGCTTGTCCTGTTATGCAATACTAAAGATCAGGACTGCAAAAAGACAAGAAGTTCAAAAGTAACCGATAGCAATGATATGTTCGGTAAATAATCATGGCTAGTGCAAATATTTATTGAGATTATATCATAAGAAATGACATAATGTATTTTCTGCCACATTAGTAAAATGGACGCTGTAAATAGAGATTGCACTGAAAAAAAATAATCGAATGCTTGTTTGGACATTTTGTATTAAGGAGTTTAGAGGCATAGAGGCTGATGAGATGCATGGTGTTATGAAATACGTAGTGAAAAGTGCTTTGATGTCGCAGTGATGGTATAATCCCCCAATCCATCAGCTAGAGTGATATTTGCCAGAGTACAAGTCCTCTAATCTCTGATCCCCTGTGTGTTCTCTCCTCAGATTGACCTGGAGCCTGAGGGTAAAGTCTACGTCATCATCGACTTGTCAGGATCCTCTAGTGAAGGTAAAAAATAAAAATAAAAAAAAGCTAAACAAAGAGATTCTAGATGTTCTACATCAATGTGTACTGCCTCAATGTGACTTGCCTTTATTGGAACAACATTTTGCTCTGATGAAGGATCTGCTTTGGTTCTGATGCATAAGCATTAACACGACAAGTTTCGTACTTCCTTTTTGTGTGTACGTGTTGGAGAAAGTGGCAACTATCTGCAGGGAAATCCCACTCTTTTAAACTCTGAAAGTGTGTGTGGGAGCCGGAAATGCGAGGATCATAGCGTCTGAGCAACCTGAAGAGCTCCCACGCAATACTGCAGCTCTCGACTGCAGGATGGCACACACAGGCTTCCTGTGCACTGGAGCAAATCTAATGAACCACCACATATCTATTTCAGGATATCAAATGCACACATTGAGACGCGTAATATTTTCTCACATAAAAACCCCCCCAAAAATGCTTCTCTGTAAACAGGCTTTAAGAAATTGATTACGTTTTGTTCAAGCCACAGTAAGGAACACTTTTTCTTTTCTTCCACACTGAAATCTCTTTATTGACCATGCGCGTGCCAAGTGAGTCAAAATCATGTCTTCATCCTTTAAATTGTCTCACCATGGTACTAGCCTAAACCCTTACATTTTCTGTTTGGTCAGCAAGTGCACTGAGTATCCGGAGTCCGGCCGTATATACAGTATCTCAAATTACATAATGCTGCATTTATAGTGTACTGTGCTATTTTCAGTTTTAGAAGAGCATCCAAATCCAATCATGCATGATTGATATATATTGCCTTTTTATTTGTTTATTTATTTTTACAATTAATGAAATTTTATTTTAAAAAAATGTATATTAGAGCAGTCATACAGTAGGTTTATCACAGAGAATCGCATAGCTTATCCCAGGGAACTTAGGGTATGCGGGGTATACCTGTCTTTGGTCTGTGGAAGGAACATGAAGCACACACACACACACACACACACACACACACACATTAGACCAAAGGTTAAATTTGAACGTCCAAACCTGGAAGTGAGAGGTAGGCACTGATAAGCACTAAGCCACAGTGATACGTTAGTGTATCTACTGATAATCAAATATACTGTTACATTGTAAACATGAGGCCAAATATATAAATATATAATAATAATGATAAAAATATTTTTTGTAAGTTTGAAGTATCTTAGAAAATAATTACTCAAACAGTGATGCAGCACTATGTTTTGAAATCACATATAGTGATTATTAAGGAAATTATTATGGTACTATAGTATCATAATTTTATCATAAAATTATTTTTATTCACTAATTTTATTAATTAGTAAGATCTCTGTTACATACAGTAGTGTGGACTTATTTTTAGGTACTCTAATATGCTGTTAGGCCAAGTCATAATCACTATAAGCGAACTACATCAAATTTAATGATGTTTTTTTTTTTTTTACTGTGTAATGTAATGTACAATAAGTTGGTACTAGACCTTAATCTATAAAAAGTGACTAAAAATTATTAATATTAAAATCTTATATGCAGTACATAACTTGGTCGTGTTTGTATTTAATTTGACAGCTGGTTTAAAAATCCCGAAATAACACATGCCACCAATGGCTTCCCTTTACTGGAGGTTGTTTTTACTGCCACAAGCGATACAAGGGTCATTTCAGCTTTTCAGCACTGAAGGAAATTTATATTTCGTTATGTACTGTATGTAACTAAAAGGAACGCATAAGACCTCAAACAATGGAAACATTTTCTTCTACCTTCAGAGACTGAAATATTATGAGAATTCGAATATAAATTTGTTCTGACAGCTCTAATGTAGATAAGGCTTTGAACATACTGAGCTGGTGTACCAACATCCTGAGATAACATCTCCCTGAATTCCAGAGGATGCTGCCAGGATTAGCAGATACACACACACACACACACGCGCACACACGCACACACACACACACACACACACACACACACACACACACACACACACCAAAAACAAACACACAGATGGATGATTAGTGTGTAAAACGATAATGGTGGTGGTGTGTGGTTGACACTGTAATCACAGGCCCCTGCCGTGTGGTGTTGGTAACTAATTTCAGTTTAATTCTAGCTTGTGTGTGTGTCTCACTGCAAACAGCCGTTCTGTGCTAATGTGTGGGCATGGCTCAGCACCATGTGCACAGTGCCTGGTCACTTTGCATGGACCGTTAATGAAAGTGCAGCATCATTCATGCCTCATTTGAATGCTCTTATGTGCACATGCTTGCGCTAAGTCCGCTGAGGGCATTGATCTTTCCCCTCTTTCAGAAGATTGCTATAGTGTGACTCTGTTCATTCTCATGCGCATTGATTTCTAGTTGATTTGCTCCATCGATCCAGAATCCTGTGGTTTGACTGGTTAAGGGGATTTAATTCCAACATTAAAGTGGAAGTGGGGGGCAGTGGTGGCTCCAATGGTAAAGACACTGCGGAAGGTCAGGGGTTCAAGCCCCAGCAACACCAAGCTGCTTCTGTTAAGCCCTTGAGCACAGCCCTAAACCCTGTGCTGCAGGGGTGCTGTATTTAATCTTCATCTTATATGGGCCAGAGAATGAGTGAGAGTTATAACACCAGTAGTTTCAAAAATTTTATCTGTATAAACGCTCAAATAGTATGTTAACAATAAAACCGAGCTCCTATCAGCATTACTAGCTTGGGTTTTGTATCATTCAAACTTGCAACCCTCAGGTGGTATTTTACTGGGATGCATGCATTACCATTACACATCTTTGACATGTAACAATAGTAATGTTTAATGGAATGTATATTTCAAAAACTTGAGTTTGTCAGTTATCAAACTCAAATATCTTTTGACGTACACCATGATAAACGGCTTTTTATGTCATTAATTCATGAAAAATGCATTGTTTTTGCACAAATGGTTGACAGCAGTGTACAGATTTTTGTTCACACATGTGCCCTCTGGGTAGTCTCCCTGTAATTTCCCTGTAGTTTTGCATGCCTTTCCATAGGATATTAACACTGACTCTGGCTTCACACGTTATGTGTCCATAGTTAATGATCAGAAAATTTCTAAATTAAAGTCTGTATATAAACACGCCATAGACTTTTAAATCTTAAAATTTGATGCATTGTCACTGACTGCCCTTCATCCCAAGCCTTAAAGCTTTAAAGGGGACCTATTATGCAAAATTCCCTTTACAGTAGTTTTTTTTAAATTGTATTTTTAGACATTCAGATGGAACTTCAGTTTGCATGTACAAACATTTTTTAAAAATCGTTAGGAGGAAAAAAACATTCCATGCTTTTTGTCTTTTTTCTATTTTCGTGTTGGTTGGAGGTGGCATGGTGCCTTAGTGGTTAGCACTGTTGCCTTGCACCTCACAGGTCCGGGTTCGATTCCCGGCTAGACTCAATTCTTGTCCCTGTGTGCATGGAGTTTGCATGTTCTCCCCATGTTTGGTGGGTTTCCTCCCGCAGTCCAAAGAGCTGCAGATTAGGCTAATTGGCGTTCCCAAATTGCCCGTAGTGTGTGTGTATGTGTGCCCTGCGATGGATTGGTACCCTGTCCAGGGTGTACCGTGTCTTGTGTCTTAAGTCTCCTGGGATAGTCTCCCGGCCCCCAGCGATCCTGAATGTAGAATATAAAGCGGTATAGATGATGAGTGAGTGTTTTGGTTGGGGTTTAAACAATGTGACCTCATATAAGAAGATACCCTCATTAACAGAGACATTTTGCAGGACCACTGAGACCGGTGTTAACTTGTTAAGGAATTTGTAAAATATGGGACCTTTACTTGCATTGGAAGTCCAGTTGATATGTTTAAGGATCTGATGTGTAGCAATGTACCATGTAAAGCAGATTTTGTGAAATGTATATTTTTTCCTATGCTTTAGTTCAATATTTTTACTTACTTTCAGCCAACAAATGACTGTATCCTGCAGCCCAACTGAGTTATTCCTTTACAAAATAATATTTGCCTCTGTTCTTCTTTATTGACTTTATATTGTTTATTTGAAATAAGCTGCCCCAAAAGGCATCAAAGCGCTTTAAGACTGTCAAGATATCATGCTGATAATTTCTGAGGAATCGTACGAGGTCATGTCCTTATGGATTGCTGTGTCAGTTTTCCTAGCATTTTGCGTCTTTCAGTTCACACATACTGTAACTCCGTTCTCATTAGTTAAGTCTGATGGAGCCAGTATGAAAACATAGACGCATCCAAAATGCACAATTCCTTTTTCCCAATGATGACCCAACATGACCTTTTACCTGCTCACATGGAAGAAAAGAACCCAGTGACATTCAGGCAGTAAAGAAACGGGATGCATATTATTTCTTCCACAGACAGGCCAATCGATGGCACACACTAGCACGTGCACACCGGAGAAACTCTCCAACACTCAGGGTGAATCTGAGTTATTTTCAGTGATGCCTCAAGCTATGCAGTCTTGAATAGCTCACACTGCAGCTCCCCACAATCCCTGCACCATTACCCATAATCCCACCTGCTTTGGCCTTGTCCTGCTCCACAGTAGTTCAGTCTCGGAGATAATTTTATTATTATTTTTACCTTCTTTCAAAACTCTGCTGACTCTACAAACCCTGTGTCAGAAAGACAGACTCCGTGTAATTATTAGATTTGGAAGGAGTCCCATTTGGAGCAGTCTCATCTTCCTCTGGACTGCCAAAAAACTTTTTGCAGGAAAAATGCAGAATTTCACACACAGTGGGCTAAAATTAAAGACGATGTTTCTGTATGCTGCTACCTTAGGCCATGAGTTTGAAGTTTATGAAACTTGATTTATTTAGTACAACTCATCCGAGCTTCCTGATTCAGTCTATTCCTGATCATAACTGATGACATCAAGAGGCTATTTATGCTTTCAGTCCTTCTGTCATGGTGCTAAAACTAGCATCATAAATAAATGCTTAATTTTAAATGTAATTGTGCGTAATTAAATGAATCACAAAGAGTTCTTTACACATCCATAGGATGTAAAGATGTTCTATAAGCGCGATGAGAGAAGAGTTCGTCACACATTAAAAGTTCATGTTCTTACTTTTTTATATATACACCCATATCACTGACTTACTTTCATGAATAGAAAGGTTGGGTTTGTTATTTCGGCTGACCAGGGATTAAATATCTTAAAATAGCAAACGAGACTAAGCTATGGATTATCGTACACAGATACTCACAGAATCCTAGGGACATTCAGACTGTATGTGTACTGCTGAGTATTGATTGAAGAAAAAAAAAAACTACTTACCTCTGTTTTATTTGTAAAGAGATATTTTTACTTAGCTTGTTTGACTGCCCTCGAGATGCGTCATTAAACTCCAGAATTAAGGAATATTGACAACGATTAAAATGGTAGACAAATCAATTGTATAAAGCAACTGTTCCACGTTACATTTAACCATCTGATGAAAAAAAGATCTTAATTTTCTAATGACAATGTAATGTATTGATCTGATTACTAAATAATTAGTGCTCTTTTTCAGATAGTGTTTTACGTCAAGCCCATAGAATATTTGGGAAGATTATTGCCATGCTTAAAGAATATTTAAAATAAATGCACCTTTTATCCTTAAAAGCTAGATTATAGTAACCTCCTGAGACCTGGCCTCTACTGTCGTACTGTTTACATTGCAATTTCATCTCACCACTTCACTTTTTTAGCATTAGGATTGTATTAGAATCATACAAGGATATATAGAAACAATATAGAGAAAATGTCATATTCTCATATGATGTCATTCAGGTTTCAAGTTTTTTTTTTTTTTTTTGAGAAAAGACGTCTTTTCTGGAAATCTGCTTTTACTCTTGGCCAGATTCAGTTCCCCTGAATTATAAATATGAAGTTGCACATGTTTAAAAAGAACAATCTTGCAATGTCTGTTTTATGCTCCAGATGTGTGTTCTATTGAAATTTGTCTGAACTGACTACATGTGCATGCGTAAAATATAAAGGTGTTGAAATATCCTTTTGGGTTTTTCCAAATTGTTTGTAGTGTGTGTGTGTGTGTGTGTGCCCTGCAATAGATTGGCACCCAGTCCAGGGTGTACCCTGTCCCCTAGGATAGGCCACCAGCTCTCCTGTAATGCTACACAGGATAAGTGGTGTTGAGAATAGGAAAATGTGAAATATCAGAATTCAGACATATAGTCCACATGTGATTAACCACATATTGTCATATTGGATCTGTTATTAATATGTTTGTTAGGAATTTTCACTCATTTTCTTTAAAGGTTCAGATAATTCATAATTCTGTCATCTCTTTTCTCATTATATATTCCGTACACGACCATGTCCTTTTCTAGCCTTACCTTAGCTTTCTCTGAGGCTTAATTTGTTCCTAATGTGCGCAACCCATCACCAATGACCATGTAAACGCATGCAGCTCTGGAGAGAGTGGTAGAGCATGAGGTCTATTTTTAGCATATTCCCTCTCTCTCTCTCTCTCTCTCCCTTAGTGATTTGTTTCGAGCTGATCTTTTCCTATCATTCTATTCTCTCCATCCCTCATCTCTGCACAGATTCTCACTGCTATCTCTGTCATGGTTGAATCGATCGGTGCACAAGTGTGTTCGGGGTCTTTTCCACTCTCTCCTCGTGTTTGTACAGCAGGGCAGCCCTGGCGCTCCGATCGTTTAGATTGCGGGGGTCGTCATGGAAACCAGCCTGTGAGCTCACAGGTTTCCAGGGATGGAAAAAAGGCGAGAACAAGGTCTGGAGAGGAAAAGAGAGAAAGGGGCCAAGGGATGAGAGACATGCATGTAAAACGGATTGTTCTGAAGTCCTCATCTGTTTAGAATCTGGTTTCAGCATGATTATAGCACCTTAAACGCCTGTTAGAGTTTGAAGGCTTTTTTTTTTTTTGCATGTGTTCTTGGAAATTGTAGTTTTTCCGAATATAGTGTTTTTGCATAGTGGAGTTCTGCTATAATATGTTGAGAGAGATATTTGCCAGATGGCTTGTTAGATAACATCTCCTCGAGACACAGCGCGTCCATCATATCCCTGTATTCATCCTCAGCCAGGTCCCAGGGTGTTTGGGGTAAAAAGAGATGAAGATTGAAAAATAAATCTCTGTGCCCTTTTCTCAGTCAGTTTTTTTTTCCTGTCACTCTTATGCTGAGGAAGACAAATGAGATGGAGCTGCACAGCTCTCAATGAACATTATCAAAGAATGGTTCAGCAAAATATGCCATTTTCACAAAATGTTCCTTGTAGCCAAAAAGTCTTGCTTATTCAGTTCTTCAGCTAACAGTTAATAGAAGACAAGTTTATCAAAAATGTAAATATTCAATCAATTCTATTTGTATAGTAGATATTGTGATAGAAGCGGTGTTAAAGAAATCTGGATGTAATTTAGATCACTAATGAACAAGCAAGACATCAAGAACAAACCCTGAAACTCAGTTTGACTCGAACCCTTATTAGTCGTACAGTATAGTGAGATTATTAATCATTACAGAATACAGTTGTAGAAAACTAAAGGCAAACAATAATTAGTTTGTGTTACAATAATGTTCAACATGAGCATATTGTGAGTAAGAGTCCTGGAATGAGCACAAGCCAAGTTTTATCATGATTATGGAACGGTTTTCAGGGTTAAAAAAAAAAAAAAAAACAATATCTAGGCGAGACTGTCAACTGAAGCATAGGTAAAAACCTTGGCCTTAATTGTTTTTGAGTGCAAATGATTAGGGTGTCCATGTGTGATCACCTTCACAGCAGTAGGTGAGTCATAAGTGCCGAAAGCTCCCAGCAGATGTAAAGCATCAGAATGAGTCAGGCATCAACCTGCATCCAGCTCGTCAATAATGTTATGCAGGTTTGCTGATGTGGCTTAACAACCAATATGACCTACTGCAGTAGTTCTGAACTTTTGTCCTTAGAGGAATACCTTGCCCTGAAAATTTTGTGGTTTCCCGTCTCGGTCACACCCACTTCAAGTCAGAAAAGGCTGTTAATTAGCTGACTAAGATTGGCACCTCATCTAGGCTGTACCTGGCGTTGTGCCCCTTAGTCTCCTGGGATAGACTAGGCTCTACCTCAAAACACTGATCATATACAGTAGTACCACTCTAAACTTATGGGATTAGGCAGACATGCTTTATGTGTTAGTTGTGCACTTTATCCTTTAAGCTTCAGCCCAAAACTAATCATCTTAACATAAGAAACGTCTCAACTGAGTGTCTAGATACTGTATATGTCATTAGTGTAATGTACCATTGAACACAGTGATAAGTAGTATTGAGATGTGATTGAGTGCATCATTGGACCATGCTGTTTTTGCTTTTACTATCATAAATTCACTCATAGTTTTAACGTGTCAACAATCATATCAATCCGTCTCTGATTAATTTCAGCTTTAGTGAAATAGATTGACCTCAAGCTTATCATATGGCTCTGTATTGTGTTTTTAGCAGATGTGTGATTTCTCACACCCTCTTTCTCTCTGATTAATACTGTTATCATTGGTGTGTGGCCAAACTGTGGCTGGCTTGGAGTGTGCTTGTGTTGCCTGTTTATGTTTTGTCTGGGGCTGAAGTAGTGTTGGCGTTGAGTTGTTGTCCTCTGGCAGTCTGGCAGTGGGCGAACATGGTCCTCTGTTCCACTCGGCCTGCCCTCTCATCAGCTCAACCGATTCATCCTCCACTCCACGATGACTGGAAAAGGGATGAGGGAGAGAATTTAACAAGAGGAAAGTGAGACTTCAAAACTTTGTGGTGAGGACGAGGGCGCATGAGGGATTATGAGGACAGGAACAAGGGGAGATTGAGCATTTTTAAGGTGTGGAGTAAGCACTCTACATTGTGCTTTATTCGAAAGCCAATTTTCCATCTTGGGCAAAGTTCCTATTTGGATTAACACTCAAATTATGTGCAACATTTTGCTTAGACATTTTGTTTTCAAATCCCACCTCCTGAATGCTACCACGCTTTTAGGTATGTACACGTGTCTACAACTAATGGTGTGTGTTTACATAGACTTATTTCATGGTAAAAACATAAAGTAGTTGAAGGATTTCAGGCTCCATTTTTACATCACAGCCATGGATGGATATCTAGAGGAACATCTGGGGGTTAAAATAAAAGCACAGAAGCGTACCCCCTAGACAGCCACAGATACACACAAGCACATACTGTACACACTCACAAATACACTGTACTATTTATATAAGTATTATTTTGCATATTTTAGTATACATTAGACCTCAGATGTAGAGTTCAACAATGATAGAGAATGATTGAATAATCATGTAAATTCCTGACTTACGAACGAGTCCCATTTCCGGGAGCATGTTTGTAAGTTGGATCTGTTTGTAAGTCGGACAAAGTGAGTCTTATACACCTTTGTAATATATACAATGAAAAGCATAAAAAACACACACACAGGTTGTGATACTCTCTCAAGACTGTCCGTTAAAAGACTGAATCATCGGTGGGGTCACCTTATTTAGCCCACAGCCCTATAAGTACACACATACAATATTTTGCACTTTGGACATTTTATATACTCACTTACACACTGAAAATTGTATATAATTGTAAATATTGGTATCTAGTGCACTGCAGTGTCTATTTTTTGTACAATACATATGAGCTACTCCTGCGATATGTTCGCATGTACAGTATGAATATTCATAGAACCACAGGTCGTTCGTATCTGCAGAAATTTGTAACTTGAATGTTCGTAAGTCCGGGACTTGAGAGATATAGAAAGAGAGAGAGTCTTCCACAAAATTATTGCGCTACCGCTTATTTCTTCATAAATTTCCACCAAAGAGCCAGACCTTCTTGTATTTATTTATTTTTACTTTTATTTATATTGCGCTTTTAACAGTACCCAGTGTCCCTAGACAACTTTAAATTATTATTTTTTAAAATAGAGAAATGAGATTGAAATGTGTGAGGAAATATGTATAAATCATAATAATCAGTTTGTCCCTGATGAGCAAGATGAGGGCGACGGTGGCAAGGAAAAACTCAATGAGGTGATAATAAAAAAGAAACCTTGAGAGGATCCACACTTAACAGGGAACCCATCTTTATTTGGGTGATGTAGACTTAAGGAACTTAAGGAAGACTTAAGGGAGTTTCCCAGGCTTTCTGATGGAAGTTTTTGGCTCTCACTTGCAGTCCAGTCTCATATCATCCATAAACTATGAGTCCAAGTCATAGAACATAGATGCATTATAGACATATATATATATATATATATATATAACAATATATGTTATTTAAGCATTGTGTCTTTTGTGTGTGTCTGTGTCTCAGCATGTCTGTAATTGTGACTTTGTTTGCTATATTAAAATGTGTATCAGAGCTTGAGCATCACTAATGGTTTGTAGATTTGTTTTCCTGCACTCTGTTACATTCTGCCCTCTAATCAGATAAAGCATTATGTAAGCACATCTATCCCGCTAGAGTCCTCTCCTCTGTAGCTGCCCTTGCTGAAAATAGCCAACGACACGTGCAAATCTGACGAACATTCCAGCAGATTACTGATATGAAACAGACAAAGAGGCAACAGATGAGTTAATCGTGCATATGTTTGTAAAAGTATGCAAAGCAAGACTAAATGCAAACAGTTTGCTTCCCAGTTTCATTTTTTCGGTGTACACACACACACACTGTGAACTCAGCCCAATCAATGTTATTCTCCATGCATTATGGTGTCCCTCAGGCCATGTGGTCTGACCTGTGTTAAGGCACATGGCTGAGCAGAGCACATGCTAGGTCAGGTGCTCTCAGGCCTCAGGTCTCTCGCTTTCCCCTCGCTCTCCCTCACACACACACATACACACAGAGCATAGAACCTTCAGGGGGCAATTAGGTAGAGGAATGAAAGATGTGTTTGTTCTTACTCTCTGCTGCCTGAGGTGACCTCAGACTGTGGGCTTGAGTAAAACTCTGTTTTAAAGAAGAATAATTTGCTGTAGCATAAGAGGGTGTGTTTTCCCCTGCTTGTGATGTTTCACTGTGCATGTGAGAGTGTGTATGTGGGGGAAATGTATGAGAAAAGGAATCAATCAGAGGTAAAAGTTAACCCAGACATTGCCCCTTGGTGGCACGGTGATGATCCCAAGAATTTAAAGGTGATTTAAAGCTATAGACAGTAATTTTGTTGTCGTTGTTTGTCCTGTGAGTTTTTTTTTTCCTTTGACAATATAGTTAATTATCACCTACCATGATATAAAAAGACTGTTGCCAAATATTACAAGCCTTAAAAATCACAGACGCTACCTTTACAACATTTGAAGTCCTAGCATGTAATCTATCCTCTCAGTATAAGCTGAGTATAAGCTCAGTGTTCGGGATGTACTGTAGTGTTACAGTAGTGACTCTGTTCTGACTCAGTCTTGGTAATCTACATTTCATGTCACTTTGTCTCCGACAGCTGCTGCATCTGGGGAAAATGAAGAACGAGTGTTCCGTGAGCGAATGCGACCCCGTAAGCGTCAGGGGGCAGTGCGCAGACGTGTCCATCAGGTGAACGGACACAAGTTTATGGCCACTTACTTGAGACAGCCTACTTACTGCTCCCACTGCCGTGACTTTATCTGGTAAGCTTTCTCTCTCTCTCTCTCTCTTTCTCTCTCTCTTACTATCTCTGGCTCTCTGGTACATTCACATGCACACACATATCCGCTGCCATAATCTGAATACTGAATTGGTCATGTAAGCAGCATACCTTAAGGGCAATAAATAAATAAATAAATAGTCTTTGATTCAAATGAAAGCATGATATGAATTCATGTAAATGAGAGCTGGATATCATTTCCATTCATCTCCTGGTTTTCCATCCACCTGTTTCATGCAAATGTCTGAATGGTGTTGCCAAAAACACCATGTGAAAACATAGAGATAATTTGATAAAGAAGACCTATAAGATTGTGTACACCATATTATTTATTTTTTTGTGTTGTATGTAAAATCTCAATCATTGTGTGATTCCGAAGAGATTTAGTGTTCTGATCTACTGGTAAATTTCAAAGATTCTATAATGTTAATATTCCTCTTTGCTACACTAACTGATACTAATAATTAAGAGGAAAAAAAGCGTTCAAATATATTCACAATATACAGAAGAATATATTGTATTATTATATTACAATATATAATAAAATACATAATGAAGTGCCGCTTTTCATATATTGAGAAATATATTCAAATGTATATCTTAATGTATGTAATTTTATATTCAACAATATACTACATAATATAATGAATTTGATTAAATATATCTATTTCTTTATATATATACACTGTATATTTTCACAATATGCTTACAAACAAAATTTATTTAACAAGACTTTATAGGCATTAATCAGAGCACAGCGACAATGTAAAAGTGTGTGTATAATTCTTAACTATGCATAAAGTTTCAATAATGTTTCAATAAAACAATTATAAGTATAAATATAATGTTTTTGTCTTCAATGCAATATGGTCCATTTATATATTGCAATATATGAATAAATATAAGCACTAGCTTCCTATATATAGAAATTCATTGTTTAATATGTTGCATTATATTTTACAATATATTGCCATGTATTTTTTTTTCCATAAGCTTTGTCATCTTTGCTGTTCTTACTATCCTCTAATTGCATTTATCTTCTATTGTATATTCTGCGTATACTAAAGCCTTTTGTAATATAGACCTCTTATTTAAGCAAGTCCCTTTAGGACAGAAAAAGATGTGCTGATGGAACCGACAGACAGCTGTGGTTATTTTTACTCCTCTGCTGTTCGGTTCTTTTTTTGGTCTCAAGGCCGTACAGTTAGTCAATTTGCATAACTGTGTGCGTGTGTGATGCCAAACAACAGTGTGTCTGTGTGTCACAACACAATGTTGTCTTTTTTCTGCCATCAGTAAGCGTGGCGTGAGTTCCCTTTTTTAAATGACGAAACAGCGCCCTCTACTGCTAACATCAGGCTGCGCAGCTCTTTGGCTGTGATTCTGTACTGTGGAGAATTCAGACATCTATACGTGTTGACAGAGCATGAGATCCGGGTTGTCTAACATGTGTTTTCTGTGTTCATTTGCAGGGGTGTATTAGGAAAACAGGGATATCAGTGTCAAGGTTGGGACTTTTCACCTTATTATGTGTGCTTAGTTTTTTTTTTCTTTTAGAGAAAGACAAGATATACCAGTATCTAATATAAATATACTCACTCTTCTTGTAGCAGAGAACAAACTTTCATTTCATCTCTGTATGTGATTGTAATGCAATTTTTTTTTACATTCAAATTTTTTATTATTTTTTTACAGTATGTACCTGTGTAGTTCATAAAAGATGCCACGAGCTCATCATAACAAAGTGTCCTGGGCTAAAGAAGCAGGATGACACTCCAGAGGAGGCCAGTCTTCACTCTAATTTCATCAGCATGATATATTCAAATACATAAAATAGCATTTGTAAATCCAGAACAAATGAATAGCGAGTGATGTCATTTCTGTTCACAGGTCGGTTCTCAGCGCTTCAGTGTAAACATGCCTCACAAGTTCAGTATTCACAATTATAAAGTCCCCACCTTCTGCGATCACTGCGGTTCTTTACTTTGGGGGCTGATGCGGCAAGGACTTCAGTGCAAAGGTAAAGCAGTTATTAGGAGTGTCGTTATGAATGTGTTGTTAAGACAGTAAGGGTTTTTTTTTTTTTTCTTCAAATTTCAATTTAGTTTCACTATTTCATTTGTTTTACTGTTAAACTGAAAGAAGGACACACATCATGTCATTGGTATGAATCATTCTGGTGCTTGTTTGTTGCATGTCTGTACTGAATAAAGATGAGCTCACTAGCATTTCCTAGATCAAATAAAAAAAAATAAAAAAACGAAACAAGTCAAGTATGAGAAGAAGTTTTTTTTTTTTTACCCACTCTTGAATTTAAATGGAAGCAGGAAGCTGTAATATATTTTTGTCTGAACTAACAACTGTGCCTTCTAATGTGAAATATGGTTTCGTCCCGTAATGAGTGCTGTACTGTAAACGGTTCGTCTTATATTCACATCCGACCTATAGCCAGTAGGAGTAAACAATTACTAGTGATATTAGTAAATATTGGAATTATTTTATGATAGTAGCTAAATTAAACATAGCCTAAGGTACATTTACCTCATATGTGCGAATCAGCCATGACAGGTGAAGTGAAAAACAGTGATCACCAATTATTTACCAGGAAACTGGTGACAGGATCATGGGCATCCAGGGTTTACCCCGGGGTCCAAAGGGCAGCCCGTCTCGTCCGATCCTACAGAAAAACCACTGCAGGACAAATTTCTGGGGAAAAAAACGTTTGATAGAAAAGCACCAGAACACGCTGTGTACCAGAACCCGCCATGCACAGGACACAGCGGGCAGACAGCCCAAGGCTGACAACACGGCTTCCCAGTCCAGTGGAATGCACTGGACAAACACACCACAGAACACCAGCTGAGGCCCTGCGGAGCCATGTCTCGAGGGGCCAAATCTTAGTTTTTAATGTTGATGGTTTTAATGTTATAGCTGATCTGTGTGTGCAAATTGTCAGATTTAACGAGTCAACTCGCACCTTGTTCCTCAATCCTGTATACAAAGGTTATTTGAGGAATAGTGCCCCCTGGTGAGGGATCTTCTCCAGTTAAATCAAATTCTTTCACTAAGTTCATTAAGTGTTAATTCAGTGACTGATCTATCATCCTTGAGGTGCTTGACATGAATCAAAGCATTCATGTTAGAGATTCGCAATATTTTTTAAAAGATCTCTTTCCTTTCCCCTGTTTGCCCACATTACAGTTTGTAAAATGAATGTTCACCGGCGTTGTGAATCCAATGTAGCACCTAACTGTGGGGTGGATGCAAGAGGGATAGCAAAGGTTCTGTCTGATCTGGGAGTGACACCAGATAAGATCTCTAACAGCACCCAGCGCCGGAAAAAGGTAAATATAACTCAGGCTTTAAAACTGTAACAATGATATTGATAGAAAAATGTTTGCAGAGCATACAATTTGCCTAAATAAAAATGGCTCTAATTCTGAAAGTATTGACATTGTGAAATTGTGAAAATGATGATGATGAGGATGATGATGATAATGATGAAGAATGTGTGATTATAGATTAAAGAACTACATTAGCGACAGTTAAATGCACTTGGCTTACAGCAAGAATAATTAGTAATGTAATGTTTCTGTTCTCTGTGTAGTTGACTCCAGGGCAGGATGCCCAGGCCGCCACTTCAGAGCCAACCTCATCAGAAGAATCTGATCGCTGCAAATCAGCTCCGACATCACCTTGTGAACAGGGTAATGAACAGATAATGCTTCCATTTGATTTATCTGTGTCTTTAGTTGTATTTTAATCAATTGGTTTCAATGTAAATGTACAAATAAAACAAAATACTCAATTGAAAAGGCAGATATTTAAAAACATATTTTTATAAATATAATTTTTTATTATAAAACATGTATTAATTGAATTTTTTTGTTTGTCCATGGCTAGTTTTAAAAATAAATAAGATAGTTGAGCCTAAGTTTTTCAACTGCTAACATTAAAAAAAATTACTTTTGTATTGAAACAAAGTACATTTCATTGAAATTTTACATGCATTCACATAATGTGAATGCATTCATCACTGAACTATTTACTTTCTTTCGCAGAGCTGGCCGAGCTTGAAAGCATACGTAAGGCTTTGTCATTTGGCCAAGAGCACAAGTCTTCCTCGTCCTCCTCCTCCATGGCAGCTGGGCTCCAGGGCTCAGTTAATGATGGCCATGAGAACGGAGATGTGAAGAGTGTTCAGTCAAAGAGGATGAGCCTTGATCACTTTTCATTTATCAAAGTGTTGGGCAAAGGCAGCTTTGGGAAGGTGGGTAAAAACTTTTTAGTTGATTTTTTGTCATTATGTAACACAGTACCTAGTGCAAAACAAACTGTAGATAGTTAGCTCTCTTAATACACACTGTAACAGATCCATGAATACATGAAGATATGTGGCAGTTATTGTTATTAAACTGCCAGGCTAAAAAAAAAGTCACAGTTTAAGGAGGGCTTGCTTCAAACAAAGGAAGCAGGTAAGGAGATTGCTGATATTAGTGGAATTAACACATTATTAAAACCCAGGAACAATTATGCAGAGTTATAAACTTTATGGAAGAAATATGGTCAATAAAAACAATCATGAATGAATTCCTGAGATCATAAAATCTCTGTGAAGTTGCATCATAAAATCAGATTATATCAGGAACAACAGCTATGTTTAATAATGAAAGTAAGAGCATTTCCATAACCAGTGACTTGAACTGGGATTAAAGAGCTGTGTGTGGCCATAAGAAAATGTTAGTCAGGCTAATCAGAGTTTCCTAGAAAGCATAAAGATTGGACTTCAAAGCAATGGAAAAAAGTAATGTGGTCTGATTAGTCCAGATTGACCCTATTTCAGAGACATGTGTGCATAGTGGTTAAACAGGAAGTGCATGAAGCGATGTATCCATCATGCCTAGTGCCCACTGTACAAGCCTCAAGAGGCAGGGTTATGATCTGGGGTTGATTCGGTTGGTCAGGTCTAGGCTCAGCAATGTCAGGTTGCAATAAAATATCAGCTGATGACCTGAGTGTATTGAATGACCAGGGCAAATCATTATTCTTTGATGGCAATACTCAAGCTGTGATTTTTTTTTTTTTTGTCGTTGGGGTTTGAGTCAAATTGTTCAACATATTGCATACAGTAATCAATGCTAAATATGATGATTTTTTTGGCTTGGCATTGTATATAAATAAAAAAAGATATAAAGAAAAAGCTTTGGTAATGCTTTTCTATGGGACAGCAACAATGATATTAAGATCATGCAGTTCAAAGAGTCAGTCGGTGTGCATTAAAAAGGAAAATTAATAATTTGGGTCTCTTCAGGTACAGTGCTTGATTCTAGGACTAAGTACAAAATACTAACAAAATACTAACTAAGTTTGGAGTAAATAAAAAATATATATATATATATATATAATTATATATATATAACAGATAATTATATAATTAGTAAAATTATTACAGCTACAAATTTAATCTGGCTTTGTTTTAGAAGCAGTGCAGATTTTATTTTAAAAAATAAATAAATATAATTTAGAGGGTGTCAGAGGATCAAAAGTGTCAAATGGTTGTTATGCCCATTTCTCTATTCTCCCTTTCCAGGTAATGCTGGCTGAACTGAGAGGAACAGATGAGGTTTATGCTGTGAAGGTGTTGAAGAAAGACGTCATACTGCAGGATGATGATGTCGACTGCACTCTGACTGAGAAACGCATCCTTGCTTTGGCCAGAAAACACCCCTACCTGACCCAGCTGTTCTGCTGCTTCCAGACCAAGGTACAGTATTGGACCTCCAATAATCTACAATGTTGAATATAATTAAATAATTATGGATACAATGATCTAGACAGGGGCGGCATGGTGGTGTAGTGGTTAGCACTGTCGCCTTGCACCGCCAGGGCCCGGGTTCGATCCCCGGCCAGGCTCGATTCCCGTCTCTGTGTGCATGGAGTTTGCATGTTCTCCCCGTGCTTGGTGGGTTTCCTCTGGGTGCCCTAAGTCTCCTGGGATAGGCTCCAGGCCCCTGTGACCCTGAATACGGGATTAAGTGGTATAGATGATGATGAGTGAGTGAGTAATCTAGATAGGTTGATTTAACCTGAATGTTGTATTTATACACACACACACACTTTTCCAGGTTTTCTTCATATTCTGGCACCTCTCAGTCATATTTAAAATAATATACTTGGGTCAAGAAATTTATCTGAACCAATTTTTCCAATAATATTCACCTCATCAATGATCTCTTTGGTGCTGCTACTTTTACAATATGCATGTCACCAGAAGGGGGCGATGCAGCCCCAGTCTCATCCCCCAGCAGGAAGGAAACAAGGCATGTTCCTGGCATTATTTGTCAGCAAGGTTTACTGTGTGGTTTAGAGAGATGCTTTTGTGCTTTGCTAGGCAGTGTCATGCAGGAAACGTCTCAGATTGCTTTAATAAGTCAAATTCAGTGTGAGAATAAATTTGGTTTGTTGTTTCGAATTGAGTCAGCAGGTTGTTTGAAAGGTGAATGAAATTATAGTTAATAATTGCAGTCTGTTTCATTACCGTTACCAGCAGCACATTGCAAAAGCCTTATAACTACGTTTGTATGTTTTTCGTGCCTGTGGTTACGTCTACTCTTACGTTCATTTTGAAGAGAGTAGAGAAGCAGTCACGAAGCAGAGCCGTGGCGCGAAGGAGAAGTAGAAAAATCCTGAAAAAGAGCACAGAGGAAAAGAGGAAAATAAAGAGATGAAGTGATCAAGGTTGAACTCCATATGAACCTCAGGCTCTGTGCTTAATCAGTACTGGAATCGCGGCCACGCTCTTATCGGTCATAATTACAGCGCAGCAATGTAAATAATGTTACATAGCGGGTTCTAAGAGGGCCTGTTAGGACCACAGAGAGACATGTTGGTGCAGAGAGAGAGAGCGCCAACGCAGGGGGAGATTAAAGGAGATGAGAAGGAGTTAGTGGAATGGCGACTGAGAAGATCTGAATAGAGTTGGAGTGAAGAACGGTTAATGATTTCATGGAGTTTGGGACATTTGCATTGATGAGGATTAAAGAGGAGGATCAGAATTAGGCAGGTTTCAGAAAATTTTAAGAAATACACACAAGCAGGTCATTTGAAACTTAAGGAAACTACAAAAATGCTGAGAAAAACTACAGTACTGTACCATTGTTCTATGATATTATCAATTAACTGACTGTCATACATGCAATAGACCTTACTATAATAATCATTCACGTATCAGGGGAAAAGATCGCTGTTTGATCTTCTCTAACAAACATCATATAACAAACATAAACACTCTTTACAAGAACCGGCCCCAGACTATGAGCCGTGATTAAGACTCAAACTCTCTAAGCAAGAGTAATCATGTGATAAACACAACGGGTCATGTGCCAGAAGTGAGAAAGAGAATAATGATGCAAAACAGAATTTTAAATACGCAGAACTAAAAAGACTCATGAAATCAGGAAGAACTCACAACGAGAGCATGAGATCTGAGAGATGTGATTTGCAGGGGGTGAATGAAGGTGTAGTACAAGGCCGCTGACCCATCTTCCAAACTCCGCAGATCCCAATCCTATCGAGCATGGGATATGCAAGACAAACAAGTCCGATCAACAGAGGCCCCACCCCGAAACCCACCGCACCCAAAGGATGTGGCAATGTCCTGGTGCCAGACACCGTATCACACCCCCAGAGACGCCACATCCTGAGGGGATAGAACTTTGGTGGTTTAAAAATTTATGTTTTTAATGTTATGGATGAGTGGTGTAAGTAATTAGCTCTAAGAACCAAAAAAAAAACACAATTAAACAAAAACAAGGTCACTGGGAGAACTGAAGAGACCACAAGCGCTCCAGAAATACTGTTGTAGAGTAAATGTAGGTTTTGTTCTTTAATTTCCGTTATTACATTTCAGATGGCTGTAACCCGAGCCTGCCCCATGATTTTGTGCACTTAGCGTTTGATCAAAATGATAGAAATGTCCATGATTTACTGTGATAAATATGTGTACTACTACACTCAGTGGTCATTGAATCCTTGTGGCTGATACACAGACATCATCTGTTTTATCTACGCTTTTTTATTTTCTTTCATTAATCACTTTTTCAAGGTCAGGCTGGGGGGGTGGGGGGGGCAAATCTTTTGTGACTGGTTAGATTTGCCAAACAATTAATTAATATAGAGAGGAGGCAGGTGGCACGGTGGCGTAGTGGTTAGCACTGTCGCCTTACACCACAAGTGTCCGGGTTTGATTTCTGTCTCTGTGCGTATGGAGTTTGGATGTTCTCTGTGTGCTTGATGGGTTTCATCCCACAGTCCGAAGTCATGTAGTCTAGGCTAAATGCCATTCCCAAGTTGCCTATAGTGTGTGAATGACTGTGTTTATGCATGGGTGCCCTGCAGTGGATTGGCACCCTGTCCAGAGTGTACCCTGCTATGTGCCCTAAGTCTCCTGGGATAGGCTCCAGGCCTCCCGTGACCCTGAATATACAGGATTAAGCGGTATAAATGGTGAGTGAGTGAGTAATTAATATTACTGAGATGTTTTTCAGCAATTGATAGAATATCCAGTACAAATAAACACAGCATTAAAGCACATCTTTAATCTTTAATCTGTATTTGCCTCTCATTGATTAATAAATTACATCTCATGTTCTCATGTACTCAGCAGTTTTGCTTTTTCGTGAGAAAATGTTTGTAATTGTGTTTCCCTCTTTCACTGTTCTTTTTCTATGCTTTTTCTTTAAGAGACCTGGTGCTTTCACAAAGACTGTCTCAATGCTACTGATTGTTTTGCTCTGGTTCCTCATTTTGCTTCCTCTACACTTTTGCAATAGGATGTGGAAGCTAGAGAATTATGAATTCATAGTTCTTTCTAAAGTTTACAGCTTTATGTTTTTACATTCTTACAATCTCAATTTTTACTACGCTTTTTTTTCTCTTCTAAAAATCCAAAATCTGCACCTGATGTTCTTGGAATGTCTCATGAATTGAAACACCGTACACTTGGTTTGTTTGTGTAGCTCGCAGTGTTGTGAATCATCTTGTTTCAGAGAGCAGACAGTTTGCACTCCAGGCTCCAATCCTTTGGGCTTTGCCTGCTTTGCTATCTCCCAATCAGAGCTGTACTGCTACAGCTTACTCCACCCGGAAGACATTATTTGTCTGTTTCTAATTAGGAGCAGGCACTGTTTGTTCACATTTGATTGGGTGGTCCTCAGTCAGGATTCTTGGCACATTTAAACAATTTCTAAGCATCCTGTTTAAAACTGTTCTCTATATAAAGAACAAGACATTCTCAAATAGTGGACATGCTGTCGACAGTGTAATTGTGTACAAAATGTAGATTATATCACTTTGAATAGTAATTAGTACTTAACAATCCTTCAAGGTTCTGCCTTAAGCTCGAGCTTCTGCGTTTTGCATGTTCTCTCTGTGTTTGTATGGGTTTTTCCAGGTTCTCCTGTTTTCCTACTCTGTCTAAATAAACAAGCAGGTCAAGGCAGAATGGTTGTGCTCAACTGCCCCTAGGTGTGAATGACTGTGTGAATGGTCCCCAACAATAGCCTGGCACCCCACCCATGATGAGTGTTCTCGGGATAGGGTTTGGATCTACCAATTTCCATTCACTCACTTTTTTAAGTATAACAGTGTTCCTGGCACAACGTGAGGTCCATGAAGACATGGCTTGCCAAGTTTGGAGTGGAAGAACTCGAGTGTCCCGCACAGAGCCCTGACCTCAGCCCCAGTGAACACATTTGGGAACTGGAACAGCAACTGCATCCCAGGACTCCTCACCTCAGGACATCTGGCTGAATGAACACAATCCCCACTGCCACACTACAAAATCAAGTGAAATTCCTTCCCTAAAGAGTGTGGGATATTATAACAGCTAAAGGGGACTAAATCTGTAATGGGATGTTCAACAAGCGCATATGAATCAGGTGTCCAAAACTGTTGACCATATTGTATGGTTATTGGGCTTATTGGATTGTTATTGCTGAACTTTCCAACGACAGAACCTCAAGCAGTTGACCTGTATCACAAAGTTCTAAGTATTTTGTCTTATATTACCAGTGCTGTTACAAACGTGGCAGAAGACTGCTCAGAGCCTCTACCTGGACTGAGATTTATTGTTTGGCTTGACCTCCAAACAATTCAAACTATTCTCAACTATTATAAATAGTATAGTAAAATATAACTATTATAAACTAAACTATTCTAAATTTAGATTTTTAATAACTTGGTGATATTCACCAATATTAAGAAAATCATTGACCCACTGTCTATGCTTTTTAGAGGCAATTATGGTTGCATGCCTTATGGCTTTTTAAGATGTACTGTTTACTTTACTATAGTGTATTATACTATACTTTACTATAATATAGTGTACTATACTATACTATAATGTACTGTACTATAATTCACTATAATATACTATACTATAATATACTGTGCTATACTTTACTATAATATACTGTACTATACTATAATATACTGTACTATACTATACTGTATTGTACTATACTATAATATACTGTACTATACTATACTGTACTGTACTATACTATACTATACTATACTATACTATACTATACTATACTTGATGTTGGCAAAGTGTCCTCAAAATATATTTTATTTTGGCTATGAGAGTTTCTTCAATTTCTTTAATTAAATTAAGAGTCCAAATTTTTCTAAAAGCGCTCTTGCAACCCAAGAAGGCTCAGGGCTTTTTTCTTTTGTTAAAATTATAGACTTAAATGTTTGGTAGTGACACCTTTTTAGAGCACATAGAATGTGTGATATTATGCTGACATTCCCAACACATTTCTTTAATTACATGTATAATACTTCATCTTGTTTTACAAAATAGACTGCAGTTAAAATTCGATCCACTCAAGAACTTTGTCCGTCAAAGTCTGATTGCTTTCCTCCCCACACATCTTTGGAAGTTGTATGTCCTTGATGTATGAGTGAATAGTTCATTGTCAGTAAGATATTTCAGGACAGAGCTCAGCAGAGCTCACTTCACCGTACTAGAAGGCTCTTCCTTTTTGCCAAACCTATGGCATTGTTTCACTGTAAGGACATAAAAAATGTGTGTCACCTTCCGTATTGCGAGCAGTAGAAGAAAAAGCAACAATGGCACATGATGAGAAATTGCGCAGTGGATATCTGTCTATGTTCCCCTTACGATTTCCCACATCAGCAAACAGGAATGCAGGAAGGCCGACCTTTCCTTTTCTTATTCCCCTGGGGGATGAAGCTTCATCAGTCTGTATTAAAGAGCATGTTGATACTGCTGTGCTGTTGAAGGTCTATTGTTATTATAACTTTGTATTTGTAATGTTAGTAGGGAAACAGAATTGGTTTTGCTTTACGAACAAGCAACACCTTATGCATTAGGAAAGGGTTATTCATATGATGGTGAGACTGTGGGCCTGATGCAGGTGCAAGCATTTTCAGTAGTATCACAACACTACGTTGCTTTTTTTTCTTATCCTGTTCTTGCCCAGTTGCTGTTTTTTTTTTTCAGAAATAATTATTCCCATGTTTGGGTGGAACAACACAGTCAGATTTTAAATATTTGAAATTGGCTTGCACATGGGTATTTACAGTCGGTTCATTTGAAATTAACCATAACATAACACGCTAACATATGGACTCACATTACTGAGTACTCAGAAAAATGCACCAAAAAAAAAAAAAACTTATTATTGTAATTAGTTTTTATTAATTATTATTAATAAAATACAACAGGATGGTGTACACTGAAAAATTGTGAATTTTATTTATATATGTAAATTAAAGACAAAGTTTACACTCTAGTTAAATATATAAGATGAACAAAAATGAATAATGCAAAAAAAAAATGGTCTGTTCATGTTGAACCCATTAAATAGAATTAACTACATTTACAACCATAATTTATTGTAGTTAGAAAAACAAAATATTAATAAGTGAACGCTTCACACATTCTGGGTCTCCGATTCAATTTGATGCTTAGATTTTTATCTACATAGATTTTCGGTGCATGTTCTCCTCTGGTCTGTGTGGGTTTCCTCTGCATTCTCAGGTTTCCTCCCCCTTCCTAAAAACATTGTGGGATCTTACATCTCCCCTCTCTCTGTCTTTGTCTCCCCACAGGATCGGTTATTCTTTGTCATGGAATATGTGAACGGAGGAGATCTAATGTTCCAGATCCAGCGCTCGCGGAAGTTCGATGAGGCCCGTTCACGTTTTTATGCTGCTGAAGTCACATCTGCCCTCATGTTCCTGCACCAAAATGGAGTCATCTATAGGTATGCTAATGAATTCCCAAACATCTGTACGCTCATGAAAATATCAGCACAGATCAGATGTTAATGCATAACGTGTATACTCTTAAAACACTTATGAGCCGAAACCTGTCCTAAAAGAGCAAACGTTGAGTATAACAGCCGTGACCGAGCCTCGTCTAGCCGGCCGAGCCAGGCCATCCTGCTAATCTCAGAGAACCTGTTTTGCCGAAATCTCAACTTTTTTCTATTTATCTTCAGTGAAAAAGAAGTCAGCTGTGGGTTCTCCATGTACTCGGCCTAGAGGGCAAAAATCTGTGCCAATGCTCCATTGCATGATAGTTTATTCTTATTCTCATTCATTCAGTGTCAAAGGTAAAGGACGTTACAGAATTTGAAAGCTTGGGGCCATGAAAATTAAGAGTTTCAACCCTTATTCTGCAATTGGAAAGAACGTTTTTATCCTGTTCTCAACCACAGTGGTGTGCAGTTGGGATAAACTACAGATACTGCGTTTCTTTCATTCCTCATGTGTCCATTCCTTAGAATTATTTAAAAGGAAAGCTTTACTATCTGGTATACAGACTTCACCAGCTTGTTAACCATCCACCTATCTTCTGTGGACCTTATCTTCTGTTTATCTCCCATAGTACTTATTAACTAGAAATCACTTCGCATTCATCAGAGTTGGTATTTGGTAATGTAGTTTTCTTATACACTTGAATTTTATAATAGTATAGTTTGGTATATAATCAGGGTGCCTAAAGAAAAGAAAAGTTACCTGACTAGGGTGCATGTTAATCAGAATAAAAATGTTTTGGAAATTGGTAAATTCTCATTCTTCTGGTGCTTTGGGCAAAACCTAGGTGTTGTTGCATGGAAGAGGTGACAGCTCTTCAATTGACCCACCTCAAAATCACATTAGCTTTGATAGTGTTGTAAAACCAGAGCTTTTACAGATGTCAAGCACAGAAATGCATGAAAGAACAGTTATCAGACCATTTAAAGCTGTCATTATGTCGCATTTTGATGTTTGTTCAAAAATGAAAATATGCATTGAATTTAATATTTGAAGACTGTTTGGAAATTAGGTGGTATATGGAGTTTGTATGTTTTCCCCATGCTTGGTGGGTTTCCTCGGAGTATTCTGGTTTCCTCTCACAGTCCAAAGACATGCTAAAATTTCCCATAGTGTGTGAATGAATGGGTGTATGTGTGTGTGCCCTGCGATGGATTGACGCCCTGTCTAGGTTGTACCCCACCTCATGCCCTAAGTCTCCTGGAATAGGCTCCAGGCCTCGTCACCCTGAATACAGGATGAAGCGGTATAGAAGATGAGTGAGTGAGTGTTTAGAAGTCTGGAAGTTTGTGTGTCATATTAAAAATAATTACAATATGATGCTGCCTTTTTTCTGTCCATTTGTAAGCCACTACTGGGCAGAAAAACTCTGAACATAGACTTATACAGTAGCATATAATACATAATCATTTATGGAACAGACAGCAGTACAAATAGGTATTAAATAAGGTAAGTGTATATAAATACTCAATAAAGTGTTTCTCAATACAAAAGGCTGCATGAGCCCGAGCACGACTGAGCACGATGCTGTGCAGGACTAAAATTATCACAGTGCAACACAGAAATGAAGAAATCAGGACAGAAATAAAATCACAGAGTAACACCTGTAAATTGTTTACACCAGGCCCTGGTGTAAATCTAATCTTATCCAAATGGGGTTTATGACTGACTACATTGTTATAGATTAACAACGGATTGCAAATGTTGTTGTTGGAATTTTTTTTTTTTGGTTGTCAAAACATCGTGGTGTTGTTAATTTCGCAATGTTAGAGATGTTGAGACAACGCAGGTATAGTATTAGGTTGTTTTTGAATGTTTGATGAAATGACATCAGCGCAGCATTGACTACATGATGATGTGATAAGGCTGAATGAATGCCACTAACACAGAGCTGCAAAAACAACTTCAAAACAATATGAATACCAATCCGCTGACCTGAGCGAGACTCAAACTCCAGGCACTGCGGTGAGAGCACTGTGTGCTTACCACTGAACATACCTTTGGTTTTTTGTAAGTGCACATACATAATAATGAGTGTCACGAACAACACCAAAGAACAGCAATTTGCCAGAATATTACAGTTGAAAGCACCCAAAATGAAAAAAAAGGAAGGAAAAAAAAAACACCTTCTGTTCGGGGAAATCGGACATGATGCAGTTAGGACGCTGTACAAGCACCATATTACAGTATAGCCGTTTTGGCGCTAACATACTGTACACCTCATGGTAATGTTTCTAGAAAAATATTATAGGAAAATGAAACAGGGCATTAGCATTAGAACACTAAGAGATGAGTGGTGTGAGATACACATGCTGTGTGCTAATTCTAAATCCTGTTAAAATCTTGGATTCGATGTGGTCAGACTGATGTTGTATTTTCCTCTGTGTTTAGGTGATCAATTCAACACTATGTAAATAGAATTTCATTACGATGTATTCACGAGATCATCGCAATGTAGTTACAATAATATTACAATGATCATCCAACATTAGGGTTCCTGGTTTCCTTCCTGGATGTTCACCAACAGGCCAATCATCAGACAACGGGAAATGTAAAAAGCCAGTTTAAAAAAACAAGCTGACCCTAAAGACTATTTTTCAATTCCCTCTACACACTGCAAAATTTGGAGGCACTTTCCTGGAAAAATGAAGGATTACACAAAAAAATAAAACATTAAAAAAAAACAAATCCAAAGATCTCGTCTGGATCAGTGCCATGTAAACTTCTTTCTGATTACTGGCATGACTGGGGCATTCCCGCCAGTGTTGTATGCAAAGAAGTCCTGAAAAAGGGTGGTGTTTTTCTTTTTGTTGTTGTTCTTGAGAAAGAGAAGGCAGGAGAAGGAGTGGAACATGCTGCAACTTGCTGTCCTAGCTGTCCAGTCTGCTTTTGATCTCCTTCCCTGCAGCATTTGCATTCTTTTCACTTCTTCTGACTGATCAGAATGGTGGCAGCTCTAATCCCGGCACCACCAGCTCACAGTCTTTGGGTCCTTGACCACGGCCCCTAACCCTGCACTGCTTCACTGTATCCTGTCTCAGTTGTAAGCTGCTTTGTAAATGTTATTCTGCTGTTATTTGTGTGTGTGTGTGTGTGTGTGTGTGTGTGTGTGTGTGTGTGTGTGTGTGTGTGTGTGTGTGTGAAGTAAGTCCAGGCGTCTTGACCGTGCTCTAACAGGGAGTTATCATGGCACAGAGACGTGAGTTTGTCCTGAAGTCCTATGGAACAATCACTCCACACTAATGAGGAACACAGGAAGAGGTTTCAATAGGGTCTGATTGAGTGTGTGTATATGAATACATATGTGTGTATGCCTGTGAGGCTGCTAGAGGGTGGGGGCAGATGAAGCAAAAATAACATCATCAGGGCTTTGTAAACTATATCTTCAACACAAGAGTCCAAGGGAGCATGGAACAATGTGTCATGTCTCCAATCAGCGGATGTTAGCTTACGTTTTGTCAGGTTTGAGATAAGACTCAGTTGCCTAAGCCGACTGATCGTAACGCAGCGAGTTGCTGGCCGTCTGACTGATTGATTACAGTAGCTAGAGTTTCTGTCAGGGGGTTTTTATTGTCATTTTAAGCAGCTTTCAGACTGTATTTAGAGCATTTAAAGCAAAGCCTGCCGGCAATCACGCGGTGTTGTCATGTTAAGTGCATATTGCTTTTAAATCATTTTTGTCTCTGTCTCTATCTCCGAAATAGAATAGTTACATAAAACATCAGTCTCCTGGCTCTTGTCAGAACAGTGGCTCACAAAAACACCTCTGCTGGAGTGATGCTGGTGAAGCCATGTTGACATTTTTTCCCATTCAACCATCAAAGCCCAAGTCTTTTTCCTGGGAGACGTTATCTGGCCATCTTCACACACACAGATGCGTGGACACACACACACACACACACACACACACACACACACACACACACACAAAGAGATAGCAAGAGATAGTAAAAAGCAAGCAAGAGAAAGGAAAAATACAGGCAGTTCTACAAGAGTTCCTCTGAGTTCCTAGAATTTGTTGAAGTGACTAACAACCTAATTTAATGAACATACATTACTGTGTTAGGAATAAACACAATTATGGGAAAGTGACCAGTGTTAGGTATGTCACTACCTTGATCCTGATTGTTTTAAATAACAAACAGCTTGTTAAAAGTTTTTATTGATTTTTTATGAAAATTGATAAGCTCATTGAAATTATGAAAAAACTTTGAAAGTAGAAATATGCTAGAAATATTATTCTAGAAAAGTATAAACTTATCCTTAAACCTTCAGGCTCAACGTCAGAGCCATATTTCATTGTTTCTGTCTCATTACTAACTATGTACAGTACAGTTCTGACCTGTTTCATCATTTCAGGACAAATTAAGGAAATAAAAGGTCTGGAGTTTCATGTATTGCATTTGAACTTGGTAGCTAGCCAGATCAGGAACAAGATCCTTTGGACAGATGAAATTTCAGATTAGCGTATACCAGAATGATTGAAACGATGGCAAGAGATGAGTATGGAGAAGGAAAGAACAGTCTCGTATTCCGATGCATTCCACATCATCTGTCAAACATAGTCAAGGCGGTGTTATGGCATGAGCATGTGTGACTGCCAGTGGAACTGGGTCAGCGGTGTTTATTGGTGATGTGACTGCTGATAGAAGTAGCAGGATGAGTTCTTAAGTGTTAAGAGGTAGACGTTCTGCTCAAGTTCAGTCAAATGCTATGAACCTGACAGGGCAGCTCTTCACAGTTTAGATGAATAATGACCAAAAACATCTAGTGACAGCACCTAGAGGCAAAGAAATGAAGCAAAGGAAATGCAGCATTTGGTCACGTCAGTAGGTTCATGCAGTGATCGACTGCAAATAATTTACATCTGTGTATTAAACACAACATTAATTTCTACAGTATAATTATGTTGGTTTGTCTAATTGCTTTTGAGCCTTTGAAAATGGCAGAACTTGGTAATAAAAAAATGAATGTAATTACTAAAAGGTTAGTGGAATATATTTGTTAAGCACCTTGAATTAAAGCTGGTCTACACTTCAGTCTCATGTTGATTACCCCACTTGAAATCCAGTGTGGTTGTGCACAGACGCAAATTGTCCAACTATTTATGAGCCTGACTGTAACAAATTTGTCATGGTTTGTTGTTCATTGTGTATAGTAAATGTTAAATAGTAGTTAGTGATTACCCTGATTTTAAAGGATTATGCCACCGATATATATATATATATATATATATATATATACTTCTGTATATCACATTTATTTGATAAGATTGTTTTGGGTCTATAATTTTTCTTTTTTATTCACTCCATTGTTGTTTGTAATGCACTTTTTTTTTACAGTTTATTTACAGTTTGGTAAATAGAAGGATTTTTAAATCAACGAGTCAGTAATCTCTACTATTGACGAATTCTGTACATTTACATTTTAAATTATAAGCTAAGTTTACGATCAAACGAGAATAGTTTGATGAGTAGTTCATCAGATTGTGTGTTTTTCTTTAGCAATTTAAATGTCATTAGAGGTCATGATGTTGGCTTTAATGACGGCAAAGATGAGTCATGAACTGGGGCCAGTGGCTGGAACAATGCACTGTACTGCAAACATCCCAGAAAGTTCCTGGAAAATTGGAAAACCCAACTTTACATTGGTTCCATATGCAGTGGAGTACTGACAAGAACTTTTTTGTATATTTTCACTGTTTTTTTTATTATTATTATTATTATTAATGTATATTAACTGCAATATATTGTGTGATATTCTCTCTCATCAGTTTTATTGCAAAGACATTTACGTAGCATGAGTCTAATCTTAGTTCACGTACTGCATGTGTATAATCTTAGTTCACGTACTGTTTTGTGACCCGCTTGCCTCAAACACATTCTTAAAGCCCAGTGAGCTGCATGATGACAAACAGCCTTAAGCGTGAATATTAAAAAGAGCAGCATGTAGCTGGACATTTTTGTTTATGAAATGGTTCAGTGTCTTGTTTTTTGTGAGCATTTTAAAGTCATGCTAGCCTTTCTATCTTTACCTACAAGGAAGGTTCCTAATTTGTTCCAGTTGTTTTTTTCTTCTTCATGATCCCTTGTCAGGTCATCTGTATTTTCAGGTTCACCAGCAATCACTTTAATCTTAACAATAGGTATGGAATATATAGCAAAAATGTTGTATGATTATTTTTATAATATATATTTTTTCATAATTGCATTGACATTTTTGTCCTCATGCTCAGAGCTAAAAACATCAAAATCCCAAGGAAAATGGTATATGCTTTTTGTTGATCTAATACATATAAGAAATAAAGCAAATAAAAAAATAAAGCACATGCCCAGGACTGGTCGGAGCACATGAAACCTAGCACGTAAACAGCCCCTTCTCTTTAGTCTGCCTTCAGCTTCTTTGAAAAAAATTGCTTATCATCGAGGACAATCGCATAAGCCCTGGTCTTCATTCCTGCCTCTGTGTAGCCAGTTTGTTCAAGCATATGTGACAACCATTCATATGCATGAGCTTTACTTACAGTATATTGAATTTTCAAATGGCAAATTTAAGTTTGAACCTCATGCAGGGTTTAGGTTGTTCTGTGATTTTTGTCCTTGTCTTTATACACCAAAGGAAAACCCCTTTCTCTGGAGAAAAGAACCATTTGTAAATATGAGATCCCTCACATGACTGATATGACTGGTATGTCACATGTGACAGAAGATGTCAAGCTGACAGATCTCCTAGAGATACAAGTTGAGATCCATGTCCTTGGTCTGGATTCCAGAAAGTAATCCTCAAGAGCACAAAGAATTCAAATATAAGAGTGCCGAAGCATATATGGCTCACCTTACCCTTTATGTGTTCTTTCCAGTAGCTAGTTAATTAAGCTCAAAGATCAGGCATCTTCGAATAGGTTCAGTTTGACTTTCACACAGTTAAAGCTTTGTGTATGCTTGTTTATGAGTGAGGGACTGGGGACATAGCCTGAGGGATGGAGATCTGGAGGAGGAAAAGAAGGACTCTGGGTGGAATGGCAGAACAGGGGAAGGCAGCTTAGATGGGAGGATAAGATGAAAGCTGGCATGGTGGGTGGTCTGGTAGGTAATGGGCAATGGCCTGTTGGGGGCACTGATATGTCGTCAGTGTATACAGACTTATTCAGTCAGATGCTGAATGCCCAAAGCAGATTGAAATAAAGACATGGTATTGAATTGAATTGAATATTGAAGTCTTATTGAATTTTGAATATTGAATTAGGGTACATATATGTATATGTCATAAAAATTTGTGTTGTTAAATTTATGTTGTTGTATATATGTAGCACCTTGGTCCTGGAGGAACGTTGTTTCGTTTCACTGTATACTAACTGTATATGGTTGGAATGACAATAAAAGCCGACTTGACTTGACTTGACTTGATACTTTAAAAGCCTTTGAAAACCACTATTTACTATTTGGTGCATTATAGAAACATTGAAGAGTTATGCAACTTTTCAAAACAAAAAATATATGTGTCAAGATGTTGGACTACTGACCAGAATGTCATGAGTTCAAACCCTAGCAATGCCAAGCTCCTGCTGTCTGGCTGTTGAATAAGGCTCACTTATATATAAAAGAGATATAATAATAATTTGGAATGTTATTTGTTTGTACTTATTGACATTAAGCAGATTTATTGTTTACTATATACCTATATAGATGCAGTTCACCTCACGCATAAGTTTATAGAGGCCATGATGACTTGTGCCAGAAATACAGACCTATCTTACCAATGCTGGTGATCACAACTGTCACCGTTCAACTTGGGAGAACAAATAGTTCTGTTATTGACTTAAAACACTGACCCCTATCACTGTCACCTTCTGTCATGTTCTTGTCAGAGACCTGAAGCTTGATAACATTCTGCTGGATGCCGAAGGGCATTGCAAGCTGGCAGACTTTGGCATGTGTAAAGAGGGAATTCTGAATGGTGTCACCACCACCACCTTCTGTGGCACTCCAGACTACATTGCCCCTGAGGTACAAAAATAAATGTGGAATTCATACTTTAATCTTGCTTTCAGCACTGCTCGTCTATGTGTATAATATTTCACACCTCCTTTCAGATCCTTCAAGAGTTGGAGTATGGCCCGTCAGTGGACTGGTGGGCACTGGGCGTGCTGATGTACGAGATGATGGCAGGTCAGCCACCATTTGAGGCCGATAATGAGGATGACCTGTTCGAATCTATTCTCCATGATGATGTACTCTACCCTGTCTGGCTCAGCAAAGAGGCAGTCAGCATCCTCAAAGCAGTGAGTGACCTCACCTTTATGAGCTACTGTTTGTGTTTATACTGTAGTTCATGTTTTGTCTGCACTCCTTTTGTTTTTCTCTACCTTCGTGCGGTTTGTGTGATGCCTTACCTCTTACTCCTTCAGCTGTCCCCGTTTATTTCCTACCTTTTCACCTTCTTCCCGCATTTACCCTTCACTCAAGTCCACCTCAACTGTGTGTCCAGTTAAGCAGGTTCATGATTTTCATGTGTACTGCCTGATTCTCCAGTCTTAACCTACATATTACCATCAAAAGATCGAAAATCAGATAGTAAATTAGCAGGAGTGGAAGAACCGTTTTTTTTTTTTTGTTTGTTTGTTTTTTGTCTGTTTTTTTATGGTGCTGATTTCTTTGGGCGATCTTATTTGCATTTATGAAAGTCTTTTGCAGCTGTCAGCCCCTTGCTATCTCCCAAATATAGACACACAAATATGCCCACAAAATGTCAGACTTGAGTCAGCCATAAGTGGTCTCTTTAAGTGGTACAGCTCTCATTTCCTTTAGATTGCAGTGGTTTAGTAGAGATGTTCTCAAATAAGGTGCTGGTGTGTGATTTTCACTTAGTTGGCACTGTCTCTCAGTAATCACGTTACCTACCTTCAAGCCAAATCTAAATGAGTCCGAGAGTGAACGGTGCTGATAACGTACTTGTGATACCACATTTCGTGATTTGCACTGCCAAAGTACAGAGCAGAACGAAGTGTGTTCAAGTCAAACCGGGACTTTAGGCACAGTATGGGGATTCTTAGCCGCAGTACCTTTTAAAGAAGGCCGTACATCCGTGAATGATGATTTCGGCCAAGGTGGCTCGGAGCCCACTGCACTCAATCCTGTTGACATTCAGTGAGTCTTAATGAGTCTTGTGGCCAATTTGTGGAAGAGACTATCTGTGGGGACTGTACACATAATCATTCACAAACACAACTTGTACTCAGCTTTGAGTTATCACTACATCCACCGTATAATCTCTTTATGACCTCGCTATTCAGGCTATTTTGTTTGGGGCATTAAAGGAGTTCCTGGGAGGCCAGCTGTGAAGCAGGCAGTCCAGTCATGGGTCTGGTGTACTGAGAAACCTTATATTTCTAAGCACTTGTGAAACACTGGGAGAAGTACATTAGAATAGCAGGGATTATATAGGGAAATAAATGCAGTTCTTGTTCCCATAAATTGTATTCTGTTGTTCTGCACAATCAAAAGTCCCAGTTTGACTTGAATGCCCCTTGTACCTAAAAATGAATTGTTCTGTTGTACAGTACATGGTGTGGTTGTGTGTTGTATATGGAAAACTCCTACTACTTTTAATGTAATGGGAAAGGGATACAGATCCTCAACCAGGGTTCAACAATTTCTGGATTTAAATCAGTCTGTAAAAAGCACTTTAAGTCGTCAGCTCAGCTTTTTATCCTGATCTGATCTTCACTCTTAATGAGCAGGTCAGTCATAATGATGGCTCCACCCATTCTGAGCACACTACAACTGCTTAGTGCAAAACGTGGCCATCAATCCACACTTCATTACTGGCGTGGTTTAAAGTATCAGCCGTGTATTATACCGTATATGCCACCGAATTTCCCATTGTTAACACACTAGTCCCACTAAAAGCATGTGCTCTGTGCTACACTACTAGCTTTCCAAAACAGCTATTAGTGTTGATTATTTGCTCTTAGCAGGGTTTCTCAGCTTGTCTTCAGGTTATACAGAGTGTGAGGGTCCACTTTTGATTTTTCAGTACCTTCAGTCCCATTTTAATTGTGTACCACTTTGTTTCGTTGCCGTGGAGACGTCTCTATTAAGTGTTGAAATTCCTTGTTCAGCACTTCTTCTTTTTTTTCTTTACTGCATGACAGTTGTGCTTCGTGTCAGCACCATGTGGTCAGACTTGATAATCTCAAATATTTAATGAATTCATAATGAGTTACAGTGAATTGATTCGATGTCAAATGTTCTTTTTATTGACCTGTATTGAAGCCTGACAATGTAATATTTGTCACTTGGATCAGTCAACACTTGACTGATGGTGTTGCAATACGATCCAGCTAATGGAAGCATGTGTACACAGAGCTATAGGCCTGTTCTGGCTGTGTAAACACTAAGAATATGATCTGACATGAGAAGAAGCTGAAAGACTAATTTTCTGTTTCATTCTCAGTTTATGACGAAGAGCCCGAATAAGAGGCTGGGCTGCGTGGTGTCTCAGGGGCTGGAGGAGGCCATTAAAGTTCATCCTTTTTTCCGGGAGATCGACTGGGTCCTGCTGGAACAGAGGAAGATCAAGCCGCCATTTAAACCACGCATTGTAAGTGCCCTAAAACGCATACACACATAAGCACGTAGTCACTCGGTGACAGTCTTCCATAGAGGTGATTATTAATACATCAAAATAAGTCTATTCTTATACATAGTGTAAGTGCTCACTTTTGCTCATGTGCGCTAAATATGCAGTGTGCAGAACACAGTAAAACTCACACCACCAGATTAGAGACTGCCTACTTTAACTGAAAGTGTGTGTTTGTGGTCTAGACTGAAAGTCAGATGCCACAACGACATCGTTCTGCTTCTGCTTTCCCATGGTCTGTGCCTGTGCGTGTGTGACAGAGAGAGAGAGTTTGTGTCTTAGTGTGTGTGGTAAGTCATTGGGTCAGAGAAAGGTTAGGTAGAGATGCTGCCACCACTTGCTCTGATGCCTTCCTGCGTGACCTTCGTCTGACCTCCTCTGTCACCACATTGGCTTACCAAGTGTCTGTACAAGTATAGTTCCGAAAGTGAAGAAGCACCCCTTTATGAAAAGTGGAAATAGTAAAATATATTTGTGAAATATTTAGATAAGATCATGATCTTTGAGCTGATCAAATCCATGTCGGGTGAAGAATTGTGCTTTCTCTGTCATGTATGGTTTATATCGAATAATGGCTATGTCATACAGTGAACATAGTACTGTACTGTAATCACTGGCGGTGGTTAAAAGCAGGTCCTGAGTGATTATTGCATTTAGAAAGAAATGTAACCTCAACTCAGGCCTCATTTCTATTAATACTTATGGCATGTAATCCAGACAAACCGTGCATGCATACAAGGAAGATCGATTTATCTTTTTTTTATTTATATGATTTTGGAAAAAGAGAGTCCATGCACTGGTGATGTTTCTTAAAATAGAAGAGATCAAGAATTTTCAGTTTTTAGTTGATGCTAAATATAATTACAATCTAATTTTAGTCATAAAGAGTATAGAGTGAAGGTTTTGTACCCACACGTCTCATAAAAGTCTTTGATCCTCTCAAGCTTTTTTTCCCCCCATTTCCACCGTCGATGCGTAGCATGTCAGAGTAAGCTAATAGTAGAAGTTCATATTTCCAGTTTGCCTATTAAGGTTCTCATGACTTTTTACCACTTTTACCACTGTGAGCGTATCATGAGTTTGACTTCCCGTGTCAGATAAAAAAAACACCAAGAAGAAGTTTAACATCATTCCACGTTCTGCATGCTTGTGTTCTAAAATGTGCTGGTCAGCTTTTGTGAGGTAAACAAGCAGGTAGAGCAAGTACACAATGATTCTGACTGTGGACTAAATCAAGCTTTTACTCAGAAGTTATACTTCTCTTTAACAGATTATTCAACAGATTAATCATTTCTTCACTCGGTTTTTCTTTTGTAATTTAGGTGTGGCGGTTAGGGTTGGCCTGTATGTACAGTAATACAATACTATTATATATCTCTTTTTTTTCCATATATTTGTATCTCTGTCTGTATTCAGATTTAAATTTGCTGGCCTAAACCTAATAATTTTTTTAATTATTATTATTAAATATTAACGGTAGACTGGAAAGAAACAGAGATACAAAATGTACACTGTCAGCATGATATGTATCTTCTGACTCTGACATTTCCTCGACCTCAGCCACAGCACTCAAGTTCATAATTCTGGAAAATAAAATCTTATAATTCTTATAATCATCTGACACCATCCCGTTTTTTATATAATTGTTCTTATAATTGTTTATATAATTACCTTATACCTGAACCCATTGTCAACACACTCCTGTAGACTCAGTCAGATGACCTGTGAGCCTCTCTAACAAACTTTAGAGAGAAAAAAAGCTAATTATATCTATATTTTTAAAAACCATCGGTTCATTTAAAAATACATTCTTGTAATCGATCATGTAAATGTAAATATATCTCTGCTTTCCAGAAAACCAAGAGGGACGTGAACAATTTTGACCAGGATTTTACACGTGAGGACCCCGTCCTTACCCCCGTGGATGATGCCATTATTAAGCAGATCAACCAGGAGGAGTTTAAGGGCTTCTCCTATTTTGGAGAAGAGGCGCTATCTTAAATGTCAACCTCTCAGCACCTGTTCAGACACACATACAGCAAAATTCTCTCTCTCACTCTCTCTCTCTTACACACACACATACAGACACACAAAAACACCAACTCACACATACAAGTGGTGATAAAAGTGGACAGAAATGCTGATATCGGGGTCGAGGCAAGAGGTCCGGGTGTGCGTCTGAAGCTACTACTGCTTTTGTTCTTTTCCACCTCCAAATCGCTTCCTCTTACCTTCTTTCACTTCAGCTCTTTTTTTTCCCATCCCTCGCCTCTCCAGGCTCACTGATGCTTCATTGATTTAAAGCGATTTCTGAAACTTCTCAGATCGTCTGCTTTTGGAGAAGAGGGGCAGGATTGCACTACGTTGAACCAAATTTGATTATACCAATGATTGTAGTAACATTAGCAATCACATCTCTGACAGAAATGAAGAGAAAGTGCTGACAACGATATCCAAAAAGGAAGAATACTATCCTGCATAAATGACAATGTAATGTGTTGTGCTGTGCAGTCGAAATCCTCTGTGTGTATTCAGGTGAACATTTTGGGAGCAATTTTATTAATAATAATGCTACTATACAGTATATTTCTTGATAGTGTTATGAAGACCTGCTATATGTGGGTTGTGCTGATCCGAAGTGTTGACCGGTCGGTCCGTACCCGTGTGCATGTGTTTGCATGAACGAGTGACCATGCCATCTTTTTTTTTTTTTTTTTCCTCACACACTCATTCTTTTTTTCTGGCTGCTATGTGTGTCTAGTGACTTGCCACTATGCAACAGCAGACATAGAGGCCAGTGCCCAAAGCTGTCTT
>QMIH01000989.1:48651-60364 GCA_003987875.1 Clarias batrachus
GTGGGTTGTGCTGATCCGAAGTGTTGACCGGTCGGTCCGTACCCGTGTGCATGTGTTTGCATGAACGAGTGACCACACACTCATTCTTTTTTTCTGGCTGCTATGTGTGTCTAGTGACTTGCCACTATGCAACAGCAGACATAGAGGCCAGTGCCCAAAGCTGTCTTGGCCTTTGTCCAGAGCATAATGTACATAATGTGTGCTCCAAAGCCTGTGAAAGCTTCAACTAGAATAGTCAACTGTTGCATGGTCTGGCAAATGATGCTATTTTTGAGTTGTATTATGTACGTACGTGTTTGGAGAGAGTTTCTGATACTCATGTGCAATACACTGAACATATTTGTGTCTGTTATTCTTCTTATTCTTTTACTGTTATTTTTGTTTTTTGTTTCTCTTGAGTTGTTTCTTTCCTGCCCATCAGCCCTGCTGATATTAAATGGAGTTGAGTGTTCGATGGGTCAGAAGCCTGGCTGAACAGCAGGATGTTGATGTTGACTTAATGAGGAAGCTCTCTCTCTCTCTCTCTCTCTCTCTCCGTCTCCATCTGTCTACACAACTCTTATGTACATAACGCATAAACTGTGGAATGTAGCTTAAAACTGTGTGCTTGCTCATAATTTATTTTATATCGTACGCATAGTGATCCTCTTGTGTCAATAAGCGGGTTATTTCCTGCTTTCGCATGTTTTGGATAACTAAGCCTTGTTATTACATAACTCATAGATTCTTGCATAAGGTTTTCCCTGTTCCATCTTACACATTTAATAATGAAGTCAGTTATTTATGAAATGTGAACAAACATGACAGAAAGGTCAATAAGAGAAACAGGGTACATTTCAGGCGCACTAATTAAACCTTACTGGAATGTGACATCTTTGCTTGAACAACTCAGTGGCAATTTGACAAATCTTTTTTTCTTTTTTATTTTTTTCAAGTTTTTTTTTTTTCTCCAATGTTCTTATTTTTGATCATCATTCATCACTCCTACTCTTTTCCCTTGGTTTTAAGTGTTTATTATTTAAAACAGCAGCGTTATTTAACTGGTTGTCGCCACGCGCCAAATTTTCACTGCGCTGTTTTTTTTTTTTTTTTTTTCCTGTCCACTTTATTTTCTACTGTATATGAATGAATTTGCTATTTAGGAATCCACAATGGTGTGTCTTCTAAGTAAATAAAAAGAACTAGCTAAAATATTACCTCTTAAATTAAGTACAAATGTTTGTCTGGCTGAATATTAAATATTTGTGCATACAGTATTACAATACATAAGCATTTCACAATGTATGATAGTGCTGTATGTATTATATACATCTTGTATTAGATTTTAGTTTGTTTGGTGAAGCTTTGTGTGAACAGAAAAATCTATCTCTTTTTTTTTTCCCTGGATACTCTCTCTCTCCCTCTCTCTCTTAGTGTAAGCATTTTATTATGTGCCAAACGTACTGTAATCTAAAGGATGTGAATGTGTTTGGTTTTTCTTTTTGATCCTATTAAACTATGATGTCAAAACCTGACGAGCTCCGGAGTGATTAAACTGATTAGCTTTAATAGTTTGGACACACACACACACACACACACTCAATCAGGAGCAAGTCTTTCGATGTCCAAATCGCCAGAGGGAGAAATGCGGCCTTTTGTTTTAGTAAATCTTTGGTCATTGTGAACAGAAACAGGGTTCTTTTGTCTAAGTGCTAACCTGCCGGTCTGGCTTGGTCGGCTGCTACGATGATCAGCTAGACTTTTTTGAACTTTAGTCCTGTTTTCTCCTCAGCCAACCAGAGGAAATGCGCCACTGGTTTTATATCCTGTCTGTCCCGTTAGAGGCACTACATCACACATTCTGTCACTGTTCAAATGCATATCCCCCCCTCCCCTCCCCCGCATGTTTAATTTGCTTATTTTGTGAATGTGCAAGAAAAGTCCGAAAACACGCAGATTTCCAGCGCGTTGAGGCGAGGCGGTTCAAGACAGCGGCAATTTCTCAATGTGGAACGCCAAAAGGATCACACCTATGGGCAATTCATACCCAGACCTTAACCTGCATTTCAATTAACTTGTTAGATTTCAATCACGCAAAACATAATATTTTATGTCCCATATTAATGGGAGCTCCCAAGTGCCATAGCAAAAAAGCCTAAGAAATTACATATTTTTAACCACGTCATTTCCAGGAAAACTAACTAAACTTACGATGGTTGACTTTAAGCCATGATTGTATGCATAAGAGAGCAGATCAAATTGGTATATTAACTAATATAAGTGATATGTTAACTAATATATGCAACAACAACAAAAAAATCATCGCCATTTCAGTATGGTCAAATTGTTGCAAAAATAAACATCAAAATTAATAGAACTGTCTTACAAACTGTCACGTGAATTATTAAAAGCTGCAAGGATTGTGTTACACTGTCAACTTTGTGGAAGAAATGTAGTCAGAAAAAAATCAGGCTATAATTTGCAATTTACAGAGCAAAAAGATTGGAGCCAAATTGACCCTGTTCCAGAGCAATGGGTTATCAGGGTAAGAAGGGAAGGGCGACGCACCCATCATGCACAGTGTCCACTGTACAAGCCTCTGGAGGCAGTGTCATGATCTGAGTTTGCTTCAATAGGTAAACTCTTCCCTCAGAAACATTATGTAACAGCTAACTACCTGAGTGTAATGAATGACCAGGAATCCTGCCAATTAATCAAATTGTGAAAGAGCGGTTCTGGGAGCATGAGGAATTATTTTCATATGTACATTGGGTATTACATTGTGCACAGTGCGAACTGTAAAACATCTATGGCCCTAAATGAAATGATTAGTGTTATAACATTTCTACACATTTTATCCTTGATAATACTCTTGCTTAATTAAAAATTTTAAAAATTAATTAATGCTGGACAAAATAAGTTCTTCTCTATCTCTCTCTCTCTCTCTCTCTCTCTCTGTGTGTGTGTGTGTGTGTGTGTGTGTGTGTGTGTGTGTGTGTGTGTGTGTGTGTGTGGCTGTGTGACTTAAAAAATTGTAAAAATCAAGATATTTTATCACATTATATGCAACTGTCCAGAGGAAATTATGCTCCTTAAACACTCTTGTAATAGATGAAGTCACTCAAAAAAAGCTAACTGATCTGAATATGGCTATCCATAAACCCATGCTAAATTTGCAACTTAAGACACATTATGAAATATGATAAATCAAGTCACGTTCACACCTATCAATCTGCTTGACGTGTCCAAATCTTCAGTTTATTTAAAACTTGGTTTGCTTTCATGCTGAATATACACGAACAACACAAAAAGCTCAAAAACATTAATTTGGGTGGTTCATACATAATTGGGTGCCATGCTTTTATTTATTTATTTATTTTTCTTCAGAAAAATGTCAACAGTAAATGTATATCCGCCAAAAATACTCAAACGTGGACAGTGTGGCATTGATGCTATGAATTCTTCTATAGTTAGAGAACAATAACTGCATTTTGTTTAAACTTTGTAAATATTTTATACTCTGATGTATGGATCCTGTATTTTATATGAGGCAGTCTAAATATCCCGAACATTTCACTTTAATGTAAGACTTCAGTTTTTTTTCCTGTATATATTCTTTCCTGCTCAAACTATTCAATTCAATTCAATTTTATTATATTTATTTAGCACTTTTAACATTTTAGGGATTGATAGAAAGCATCTAAATATAAAAAAAAAACATATAAAAAAGAAAAGTGGGCAAGTGGGGAAAACTCTATATTATGTGAATAACAGTACGTAGAACACGGCTCAAAATCAAGTCAGCGTGCGTCTAAACTTTTGGACCCTATGGCCTTCCATAGCAGACTTTAATCTTGTCTGCGCCTTAGACGCGTGGCCGGGAGAGTTTTCGACCTCAAAGCGCTCGCGCCTCCCCACCCGCCGCACCGGAGAGCCAGTGCGATCCTCGGCAGTGTTCTGAGACTGCACTTCACTGCTCCGACCGCGCAACCCAGAGCATGGACGTGTAAAGAGAATAAATAACGACGACGCTTTAACTGGATTTTGGCGAGTTTTACGCGGAAAACACTGTTTTATGCACTAATTTGTGTTTGGGACGGGAATAAACCATGGCTTCTGAGAAGAAGAGGTAAGGCGCGAGAGGATTTTATTTCTATGTTTATTTCTTTATTTTGTTTCATATATTAGTGTCCTTCCAAAGCGTTAATTCAGAAATGTTTCAGTGGGGTAGTAGCTGTGTTTGTAATGGTGTTTATTTTGGCTTTAGTTGGGGTTTGTGTTACCTGCGCAGTTTTTCTGGAAAAGCGCACGCGTGCACATGTACTTACACTTGCGTGCTGAACACATAAATTACACTTCCAAATCTATATAATAATAATAATAACAACAACAACAATTATTATTATTATTATTATTATTATTATTATTATTAACTAACAATAAATAATCAATAAATCAGTTAGTGCGCGCAGTTGGGTAGATTTTTTTATTTTTAAGAAAAGAAAAGAAAAAGTTGCTCAATGGTTTTTTTTTTTTTTAGCTACGAGTGTTGTCTGATTACTCAACATAAAAATGACTTTAAAAGATCTGGTTAAAAAAAAAAGTGTTTTATCGGATGAGGTGTCAAAAGAAAAAAGAGGCACATGGTATAGAAATGTCTGTCAAAATCCTGAAGAGCACTCAGTTCATAAACCTGCTTTCTGATGTGGTTTTCCTTAATGTTTCCTTTTGCTCAGAGCTGTTTCCTATCTCAGAGACACATAGAAAGAGGAAACATAAGTAGCCTGCTTACTTTTATTTAGATTCTACATTTTTCTGAAACTTAATTCCAACAAGACGTATTCAAGTTCAACAAGAAAAAAAAAATCATGTAAAAGTTCACATGAGCATTTGAGAATATGTTAAAGAAATATGGGATTCATTCTGCAGGAGTTTGGTTGGCGTTTAAATCAATATTCATTCAGAAGTAAAGTATTCTCTTCTTGACGATATTTTTGTACTATATATTTCTGATACAGAAACTTTTTCATAAAACATCTACAGTATAATCATGTATAGCATTTCTCAAATATAAACATGGAAATCGAAAAGTTAGGTGAAAAGAAACAGATAATAAATTATATCTATATGTTGCATTCTTGTAAGTTACATCTACTTTGGAGACGTTGGTTGGGGAAACAGGGCAGCTAATGAATCAATCAGGTGTTAAACAGTCCATTTAACCTGTACTCCAGGGTAAATTCTCATGCTAAACAAAAATGAGTAATTATGACCGTTTTACTGTCTCTGTGTTTTTCCCCCTCATTCTGTCAAAATGGCCCTGTTTGGCATTTAGTGCACAGCGACACTGAGTGCCTTTTTATTGCCACCTGCTCTGCTCTAGGCAGGCCGAGTCAAAAAGCTCCCTGTTAGCTCCAGACACAATCCGCTGCTTTTGAGATCATTAAATAGTTAGAAATGATTCACATTTTGATTAGTTTTAGACATCTCTGTTTCAAATTTTAGTTTTCAATCAATGTGACATTTTTGGAATATCATATCTACCATGTGGGCATTTAATCAGAATATTAATCACTGTGTGGCATTGTGTGAACTGATGAATGTTCAAGGGACATTTACAGAAGGAAAATGGTGGTTTAGTGGTTGCATTCAGATTATTATTTGCTTGTTGGGGAAAACGTATCGTTCAAGAACTGAATAAAGATTGGCATATTTTAGAATTGGTGTAAAAGCACAAAATGTAAGGCAACTAGAATAGCGTGATTAGGACACATCCGTGCAGCCCCAATTCTGTCTTGTCTTAGTCTTCTCTCTCATTTTTATCCCTTCATCTTATGTCGCTCACGTTTAATAACATTTTAACCCTATGTCTTTAAATGGAGTTTTAAAGATAAGCTGATCCATGTATTTGTGTCCATAATCATATAAAATCACTTGTAATGACCTTATGTAAGATTTCATACAATAGCATCCTTTGACAACTTGAATTAGAAATGGTTTTACTGTAGAAGGGTGAGTAAAGGACGTTTTATATCTTTGTATAGTAATTTAAATCACCATTTAGTGTGAATGAACATGTTGTGTTACCATTAGTCTTTTTCTCTGCATTTAGTGTAATCTCGTTATGGCTTGAGGGCGATTGTAAGAGGGGCGAGGGTCAGTTTAACAGTCATGTGACTGCCTTTTTTCTTGCCAATCATGAGTAAAAAGGCCTCATGGTATTGAGGAAAGATAAGAGTTTTAACTCGTTTAACCCCAGTTGTAACCTGCGTTGTATGATTTGGATTTGAGAAGCTTATATAAGCTTATATAGAGTATATAAAATTTGCTATGGCAGATGTAGATGAACTTGACCTTGAGCGGGTGCATTGTAACATATTTATATAATACATACATACATGTACTTAAACTTATGACATAAAACATAAGTTTAATAAAACAGTTTTAATGCTGAGGAGTTGGCATTGTGGCGTAGCGGTTAGCTCTGTAGACTCGGGTCTGTGTGCGCGAAGTTTGCATGTTCCTCCATGGTTGGTGGGTTTCCTCTGAGTACTCTGGGTTCCACCTATAGTCGACACACATTCAGGATAGGGTAATTGGCGTTTCCAAATTGCCCATAGCATGTGAATGTGTGCTTGTGTGCCGTGCGAAGAATCGGCACCCTGTCCAGGGTGTATCCTGCCTCGTGTGACCCTGTACAGAATCAGTAGCATAGAGAATTAGTGAGTGAATGGGAATTGTTGTTATATAGTTCTATTTCAAAAGAGACCCACATGTGTGGAATTTAACTGTTAACAAAAAAAAGTACATGCCACCTACTGTACATCATTCCCTCCATCTTTTCCTGTATTTGCCAGATGTCATTTACATCTCATCCAGATCTTAACCAGATCTGTTGGAGCATTACTCTGAAGCCTTTTTTCCCCTTTTGTTGATTTATTGACACTTATAATCAAAGGCAATCAATAAATAAAAGCCAGAAAATGTAACTCATAGTAAGTAGCTGTCACATAACGTACTTTATGGCTTATTTAGTTATAATAATTCAGTGATAATGATGAAACGGGAGTGATTATGCTGTCAGCCTAGGGCACGTGCAAATAACACCGATCAGTTAAAACCGCTGACAGCAGTATGTGCAGCACACCTTGACCTTCTTTTTTTTTTTTACATACCGAATGCTAAAGAAGCATGTGAATTTCTTTAGTGCATGTATGCAGAGGCCCCTTTGCCCTGGTAAAGCAGAAGTCTGGTGCAGTGCAGGCCTGAGGTGGAGGTCAGCAGCTGGAGTGTGTGGGAAAAGGACTCAGTACACTAGGCCACTTCATTCTGATCAACAGAGCCAGGCGGAATGAAGCCAAGGCTACTGCAGAGAGAGCGAGAGAAGTTGTAGCCAAAACAACGCAGCTACTCAGATACAGTGTATTATGAACTGCTGTTGGGAGTTTTGCAAATACGTTCATGCAAACTTCAGTATTATCCAAGATTACTATACTTATAAAGTCTGATGGTTACTATAAAGGTTACTGTTATTCCAACATGTTATTCATGGCTAATTCAGTCAGGTCTTATGTTTTTTGCATATTTGTGCATTTTTCATGTTTTACCTGCTCTGTCACACTTACTTCATTTTAAAGAAGGTTGATAATTACCTTATTAGTTAAATCAGGTGTGCTGAGAGCTGAGAAAACACTAAAATGCGCAGGGCAGGTCGTCCTCCAGGACCAGTGTTGAAAATGCCTGACCTACATTACAGCTGCCCTCTGTACAGTTCTGTTCTGAGTGTAATTCCAGGTTAAGGCCAGGGTTATACTTGATATGACTATGACATGATTATGAGTATGTGTGCAGATGCAACAGCAACATGATCGTCATTGCTCAAATATTTACATGTCTGTCTTATGAACATCTGAATGATTAAAGCCAGCATCCACTAGATGGCACGTCAGAGTAAAAATGTCACTCACTGTCAGGTTTCTCAGTGAACCTAAAAAGTATTCAATGATTTCATGGGATATTTGTCTATTTGTCTGAGATGGAACTGATGAGCCGTTAGTGTCTTACAAAAAAAACAAATTCCATTGTTGTTATAAGGGTTGTCATGCACTTCCTCTCTCTCTAATGGAAAACTATGACTGTACATACAAACATTTTTACTACACTAGAAGATCCAGTGATATGTGATGCAGCCTGACGTCATGCTACTGTATGCTTCCCTGTTTTTATTTTTTTTTCATTTTTATGCTGTGCATGCTCAAAAAAGTGCTAAATGCATCCAGGGCACAAGATATCGTCTACTGTATGTATATTTTACCATATTAAACCAGACCTAAGACTCCAGACTTCATCTTGTCTAACCAAATCAACCTTTGATATTTGAGCGCTAGTCAACATTGCATAAAGCTAGACGCTCATATGTGTATGTTGCTCTACCTCAAGGTTTGTAAATGTTTCAGTAACAAACGAAACAGTGGCTTACAGGCAGAAAATTCATTTCCGTTTCAGTCACTTTGTCATGTGCATCAATTTAAAAAAGGATGTTTTATTTTTTACTTATCTTTTTTACTTTAGTTATTACTTTCTTTAGGCTTGCAGTTGGTAACAGTGGCGCTGTTTTCCCTGTATTTTAGATACTCAAGTGAGTACATGCACATGCTCTTTTGCTGAAGCTTTATCTGTTTTGTTTAGTTTTTTGTCTGAATATGGACAATATAGTATATAATAATATAATACGTAATAATATAATATATAATAATATAGCTCCAGGCCTCCCACAAGCCATTACAGGATCTTCAGTATAGATAATGAGTGAGAGAGAGTCAAAGTAAAAGGTTTCATGTTTTAAGTGTCAAGTTTATCATCCATAGTTGCATATCCTTCGTTTTAGCACATTTCCTAGCACCTTTCCTTTTCACTCTGTCATGCTTCGTCGTTAAAATGCTTTGTTTCCATGAAGTTATTAGATTAAAACTGTGAAGTGGTATAAAAATTTTTTTCCCCAAAACAACCCTGAAGTCCAATTCCCCAGTGTTGAATTAACACCAAGCAGTGTTTATACTGTACGAGTCCATTTGGACTCAAATAAACTCTGAAAATGTTAAATCAACACTGGGGATTTTCAAGTGAAGCAACATTCTATAAGTGAAATGTGAATAATTTTTTTTCCAGGTTTTTGGGGAAAAGTTTAGAGTAAATACTTTGCTTCATTATACAAGTCTTAAAAGTTATAAACATTGGAAAGCATGATAATGGTGCCGATGTTGCTCAGTCTTTGTATCTCAGCATGACTTGAAACGAAGTTGGAGATCTGAAGAATAAACATACAGGGGCTGTACCGAAAGCAACAGAAATGTGGGCACAACTTTTTAATTAACTGACATACGTTGTTCAAATTGCACAAGCTGGCAGAGTAATGCATCCTCTGTCCATAGGTACTACACAGCATAGTCTCCATTCCAAGCAATACATTTGCACCATGCTGAACCGATCTCTCAGATCTTCTGTTTGTTGCAGATGATGCGCTCCCTCTGCGTGATTTGCCTTCAGTGCTGATTTCTCCTTCTTTAAACTTCTTCAACCATCTGTGCAAAGAGGATTTTAAATGAGGATTCAGTGATAACGCAGATACGTCACTTGTGATGGAGACTATGTTGTGTAGTTCCTTTGTATAGAGGAAGAGCTACTCTACTAACATGTTCAATTTCAACAAGCCGTGTCCGTTAATGAAAACGTTTTGCACACTTTTGCATTACATTCATTATAGCCCTCATACAATACATTGTTATACTGTATGTACAAATGACATTTATAGTTTTGACTATATTTGCAATGAAGAAATATTGCAAGCTCTGTAATGAGCTTTTTGTCTTGGAGAAAATCATAGATGTGAAAAATGGGTCAAAAGGACATGTGACTGCTGCTCAATATGTAGCAATATACAAATACACAAGAAATAGTTTAGTTTGTTCTTTCAAGTCCAGAGCGAGGGATGCTCACACACTATGCACCCATCAAAAAACAGAACCAAATATGAGTATTTATCATATTATAAAGCCTAGTGCAGTATAGAGAGTGCTTTCTCTTGTACAAAAAAAGAAGAAGCAAATGAATACGATTTGTTCTCTGTATTGGTGGCAGTGATTGCTGTGGTGTGCCACACATGGGGCACATGGAGTTCAACCTCTCTCTGCCACACACATTTCATACTTTCACAACCCGAGCTGCGAAGCCTCAGACCACAATGCCTTTACTTCTGGAAAGATAAAGCCTACTCTACAGAATCTTATCATTAGATTTTTAAAATTCTGAAAAATACAGCCAAAATCAAAGGTACACTTCCTTCTATGTAACCATATGAGTTGATTTATGAGTCTCAAAAGTATATCTGTGAGACTGAGTTAAATTTCAGATGTTAAAATATGTTAAAATGTTTTGTCGACAGTAATTGCTTAGTTAATGGTCACGAGTAAAACTAAATAGTGTTCAGTTTCATCTTAACCAATGAACAGATAACTGTGGGTTCAAGGTCATTAAGGAAACTCATGATAAGTGAGCCATATTCGGCTGTGCTGTAATAATCCTGTCTCGCCCACGCGTTACCATCCAATTTCATATTGTTGTCTGCCTCCGCACATTGTGATAATGACTTCATTGTTTCCCTTGGAGGGCATGTCCGCACTCTCATTTACAGTGGATAAACAGGAAGTAGTAGCGGTCTGCTCAGGTAGGAACTGAAAAAAGATCACCAGACATTCTGACTCTGTGCTACATTACAATCAAGGCCAGTGAAATAATCATCCTGTTTAAAATATGGTAGGGATGTTTGGCACAAACGCTGACATCCTCCGGCAGCTGATTGAGTTGTGTTGACCTTTGACCTTTGCGTCCACAGACATCCTTCAGAGCGGCGGAAAGAGAAGTCGCGAGACGCAGCACGCTGCAGGCGGAGTAAGGAGACGGAGGTGTTCTATGAGCTGGCACATCAGCTGCCCCTGCCCCATAGCGTCCGCTCGCATCTGGACAAAGCATCCATCATGAGATTGAGCATTAGCTTCCTCCGTTCTCGCAAACTGCTCGCATCAGGTTTGGGTTTTACACACACACTGACACTCACTCGCACACACATACCCACAGAAACATTGCCCATCTGATGCTTGCATCCGTTTTGGTGCTGAGCATCAGCACCATCTTGCACTGAAACCACCCACCACAACCACACACACACACACACACACACACACAAATGCATCTGCACTGCTCACACTCATTTGCATTTTTTCATTTGTTTAATGCTTTTATCTGAAGCAGTGCACAGAGCGAGGAAGAGTTCTTCGACATACACGCGCTTCTTTTTACACCTGCAGGTTGTTTGTGTTATCTGTGTATATGTGTGTCTCTTGGTTATCATAATGAGTTTACCCTGAAAATTGTTTTCTACTTTTCTATTCATATTTGATCACAGCTGCTTTCATTCTTTAGCCGCCGCATTTATCAGTTGCATTAGTTTTAAGATGAAGAGCAGCAGATGCAATATTACACCGCTCAGGCGGAAATGAAGGGTGAACAATATTGCTTTGCGGATGTCATTTTACAGGATAATGTGAGACTATAATAAAAATCTCACTTGATTTTCGTGTGTGGCAAAATAAATCAGATTTATAAGTACCACTCTAAAGAGAGAGCTCCTCTCTCAGACCAGTAGCAAACATCATAATGGGATATGTATGTATATATA
>QMIH01000989.1:60440-78178 GCA_003987875.1 Clarias batrachus
ATATAAGAGTCAGCCAATGAATTTAGTATTAAAATATTTATATTATATTCTTTTCCTGTATGTATGTATAATTATTTTTCTGACTTTCTGACTCTCTCTCTCTTCCTATAACTGTAATCATAAACAAAAGAGCCTCATTATGATGTTTTTGCTACTGGTCTGAGTAATACCAAATGGTACCGTTTATATATATATGAAATAAAAAAATTATAATAGTGTACAGTGACACAGTGTTTAGCACCGCTGCTTTGCATCTTCAAGGTTCGAGGTTTGAATCTCTCCTCCAGTCTGTGTGCTTGGTGTTTGCATGTTCTTCCCATGCTTGTGGATTTCCTCCATATACTCCAGTTTCAGTACTGCAATTTTTAAATTGCCCGTAGTATATGATTATGTGTGTGTGCGTGTGCGTGTGTGTGTTTGGTGCACCTTTTGCCCTGTAATGGATGGCTGTCTGAGCTAGGGTATCCCCTGGAGCCTAGCATTTTCGAATACGCTCCAGGCTCCCTTTAACCGTACACAGGACAAGCTGAATAGATATAAATAAATAAATAAATAAATAAATCTCGTCATCATCTCTTTATGTTGAGTTGAGGGAAGAAAGTCAATATAGTTATGTCAATTATTTTCAGCATTATGTATTAACAATGTTGTAATGTACAAGCAGCAACATAATAAATAATGAGCTAATCTAGAGGCCTGAAAAGAAAATACAGTATTGTAATATTACATTATTACATATAAATGTATTATGATGGGTCGTTCATGACTTTTGGTTGTACAAACGACAGCACACAGACGGTTAGTTCTCTATATAATCCCCTGGATTAATCCCAGTGTGAACGCCTTCAGTGACAACCCGTTTTTATTTTTCCATTAAAGGAGTTCCTGGGAGGCCAGTGTTTCATCAGTGAGGATGACGTGACCTGGCTCCGGCGAACTGAGAAATCCTTCTACACATTAGTGCATTAGTGTAGGAGGGGATTATATCGAGAAATAAAGAGAGTTTGAAAGGGACTGTGTTCTGTTATTCTGCAGAATCAAAGTCTTGAACGCCCCTCATAATACATTTATAAGTAATAATGTAATATTACAAGATTTCTTTTTCAGGTCCCTGGATTAGCTTATTATTCATTATGATGCTACTTCGGTTTGTAATCTGGGGTTTAGCAGGAACTAGTGTATTTATACTGAGACCATGTAGCAGGTTAATTGTGCACAGGCTGACTCTATTCAAATACTAACGCCACATACAGTACAAGTTTTAAAGCATTGTCGGTAAGTACTTAAGCAATCACAGCTTAAATATTAATGGCTATATTGTGTATACGTACTGTCCACTTTCATTGAACTCCTATTTAATGTCTGGTTGCCGAACTATACATAATGACGGGAAGAATTCTGTGGCCCCCAAACATCTTAAATGTTGGATGTTCTCTCAATCCTCTAATGCTGCCGTACACAGCCGCTGCATGTTTTGCTTTTAGTAAACTGCAGGTCAGTGTGGTTCAGCATGGATGATTCAGTCAGGAATTAAATTAAATTGGCCAGACAGGAACATTTTATTTTTTTTGCTCTGGATAATACATCTGTGCTTTAAGCAGAATGTTTTAGATTGTTACGTCTTTGTGTGTGTGTGTGTGTGTGTGTGTGTGTGTGTGTGTGTGTGTGTGTGTGTGTGTGTGCGTGTTTTTATTTTTATTTTTTATTTTTTGGTGAGCAGCAAATAGGACCAGTTTCCTCACAGTAAAAATGTTGATCTTTTTGTGTTTCGTCTCATCGCTGAGTTTAAAGGTATCATTGAATTACTTTGTAGGCGTAACATTGATTAGTTCGAACATTCATAGTGTCTGTGTGAGGTCCTTAAAAAGATGAGATGAGAATGTCCCCACATTGATAGTGAAGTGTTGAAGTGTTTTATACCTGGTTTAAAAAAGACTACACCCTCTATTTAAAAAAAAAAAAAAAGCAAATAAGAAAAAGCCCCAAAAAATCACTGTTAAAATCTGTTTTCTTATTATTATTACTGAGATTTGATTAAATTAACTTTAGATATAGGCAACGTATTAATAAGTTTCTAATAAACAGTCATCACTTTACAAAGATAGCGTGTGTGTGTGTGTGTGTGTGTGTGTGTGTGTGTGTGTGTGTGTGTGTGTGTGTGTGTGTGTGTGTGTGTGCACCAGCCATTGCAGAGAAGCCGAAGAGACGTTCTGTACTCTGTGACACAATAAGATTATGATCTCAGGAACATAGACAAAGAACGTGGGCGGTTTCTAAAGTTCATCACTGATTACTAACTCACACAGTTGTGTGTGTGTGCGTGTGTCTGTGTGTGTATGTGCGTGCTAACTGGACTGTTTTTGTGGCATACAAGTGCTTGCAGTGGCACAAAACAAAATGCAAAGAGAGAGATAGAAGCACATGGTGGAACATTGGGTATATGTAAAAAACTAATTGTGGTGAGATTAAATGATTAATTGTGTGTGATTAATAACTAATGTCTTCTTGCTAAACCCAATTAAAATCAGATAATTTTGAGGTAACAAGTTTCATTCACACCCAGTAAACAAAATATCAAAGGTTTTTTTAATTTTATTTCAGGACTGTAGGTTGTCTTGTCTTTTTATTACTGAGGTCTTTTTAATATCTGATATTGTTGTGTTGACTGGGAAAATCATTTACTTAATGTATTTTAAACTTGCTTAGATGAAGAATTGTATTATAGGAGTAGCTTGTTATTTTTAGGTCTCTCTGCTGCTTGTAGGGTAAGTTTAATGAAACCATTAATCAGTCGCTCCCTTCCCTTTGAGACCCCATGTCACCTATTAAAAATACAAGAGGCATCGAGGCTAAACCAGGACTTGTAAATTAAATTTCGTGTGAATGAAGGTGTCAAAATGATTGACATTTACAGAAGACCTCAAGCATAGAACAGCGATGAGACTCTTAACCGCAGTAAAATATGTGAATACTGCAAACATTTTAAAGAAGGCTGCACTTCCATGAATGACGATCCTGGCCGAGGTTGCTCGGAGCCCACCGCACTCGTTCCCAAGAACATTTAGTGAGTGGAACGCCATGGAAACCACTGGAAAACTTTGAGATATGTGCATTAGTGTAGCAGGCGATATAGAGTATATATCGTAAATAGAGAAATATGAGATATATGCAGTATATAGAGAAAAAAAAGGAAGTTTTGTTATTCTGTAACTTCCAGAATTTGAACTCCCCTTGTACATATGCCTAATGGGTAGCCGCTTTGATTCAAGGAGACATTCTATTCTCAATGTGGTTGTTGATCATTTATGGTCTGGAAATTTTTAACCAGAAGTCTGAAAAAGGGAAACTAGCATGATCTACTTCAATAATTTTACAAACCGCAGTTTTGCAGAGATTTAATAATTATGCTTTTTAGAAATATTTAAACAAAAACATAAACTATAACTTTAATTTAATTTTTTAATTAAATGAGTTATTTATTTATTCCATGGTAGGATTTGTCAGTATTGTCATATTTTCCTGCAGAACTAAGAAGCAGTTTAGTTGGTAAGTAATGTGTGTTCAGGTTCCAACACTACTGGTAGATACTGTAGAAAAAAATCCGGTCCTGATTTTATCCAAGTCATCTAGATGCGATCAAGCGTGCATTTGCGCAACTGAAGCAGATCTCCTTTCCTCACTGTCAGTGGTCCGTGGTGCTCTGACAGAAAAGCGTTACAAGATATTTTGTTAGACGTGCAGAGGTGCTGCTTGTCAACAGGCAAAACAGGCAACTGCTTGGGGCCCCTGACTAACATTTACTTTCCTCTGACTAGCAATTACCCACCTCTGCCTAGCGTCATTTAAAATGTGCTAAAGTTCTCTCTAGAACAGCCTCTCAGAAGCTCAGGTTATTCATACAGTTTTGCCCGATCAAACTGTAGTGTATTCTATATTAGACATATAAGCCCTCGAGCATAACATTTGGAGAGAGAAAAAACGTATTACATATAATGCTGTGAATATTATTTTATATTGTTATTGGGCTAGCTAGATTGTGGTGTGAATTACAGTTTTTATATATATAATATTCAACTTTTTTTCTCATTAAAATACATATTGAATTGTTCAGTTCTTTATATGGTGTCAGATGTAAAATAAATCTTTCACACAGTCTTTCATTGTTTTGTGCTCTTAATGGTGATAAATAAACTTCAAGGACTCCAGTAATGTTTATTAGTGAATTTCAGCTTCAATTAAATTTTTTCCTCAAAAGTTTTTTACCAAATTGTTGTGGTCCACACTATCTATATCACATAATTCTGACTCTTTTTTTTAAAACCACTTCAGCCCTGTTTATAAAATATGGTGATGAATGTTGGTTGGACAGGACACCTGCAAATTTTTGCCTATAGGGCCCCAACAGACTCTAGAACCTCTACTGACATGTGAAAACCTAAGCATTAATGTTAAAACACTGCTACTAACTAATGATCTGATGATTTTTACTTGCAAAATGTGTATTTATATATTTATATTAGACACAAGTGGGGGAATTACATAAATTACAAAGCATGTCTTTATTTATATGATGTCTTTTATTTATTATGAAATTAAATTTTTTAACATATTTTCTTAACCCAAATCAATTTATATGCTTATATACATTCACACAAATTAAAATGAATTTGTATGAATGAAATTTAACTGATTTGTGTATTTCATTTATGAATTTCGTTTGACTACATTGTTTTATTCGATTAACAATTATGTGGGATTTGGGTTAGGCTATAAGGCATGGCTACAAGATTGTTAGTGTGACAGTCTTATTTAATTCATGTGCAGTTTTTATCAAGACATTTTGACAATCCTAGTCTCATACGAGTAGGATTGACTGGAATTGTTAAAGGACATCATTCAGTTCCTGCTACAAATTGTTCAGTAACAACACTGGAACTGATAAAAGTGTGATGTGGTTTTGAGAACGCATGGAATGTACTGTAAGTTTAAGGGGCTTACTCGAGAGAAAATGGGCAAGGACAGACATGCTTAAACAAGAACTGCTTCTGCTGTGATTGTGATTGACAGAAAGCTCCAAAAAAAAAATTCAGGAATTTCGTAGCCTGGTACTGGGGCAACCTAGTCGCACATCATGGACCAGTATTTATAGTGTGCAGATGTTTTTAAATACTGTAGGGCTAACAGTTGAAGAATGAGCAATAAGTCTGTTCAGCTGCCTGAGGGAAAAAAAAAAAAACTTTCAATGCAGTAGAAAGAATGATGATGTTCCGTCTGGGTCAGAAAGACCACAGTCAGACCCTCAGGTCTACTCCCAGCCTTTGAGGGAAGGAAGGTCTTATCAGAGGGAAGCAGATCTCCACCTCCCAGCATGAAGCTTTGCTTTAATTATTGCCTCAAGTTCTTGAGATTGTTTAGTGGCATTGTGTGTGTTAAAGCTCCTCCCTTCACTAATGTTAGATCTGGGACATATTTTGGTTCCCATGGTGAATTAGTTTGAAGAAGAAAAAAATTATATGTTTTTTTTTTTTTTATTATGTTGGGGTTTTTGCAATATAGGAATGTAGGTATTTGATGAGTTAATACATTTTTAATTTTCATACTTGATTGTTTTTTTAATGTGTTTCTGGCAGGGTGCTTGAGCAGACAGATAAAGGAGGACTCTCAGCTTGACACTCTGTATCTGAAATCTCTGCAAGGCTTTGTTGCTGTGGTGACATTAGAAGGTGACATGGTCTTCCTCTCAGAGAACATCAGTAAATTTATGGGTCTGACGCAGGTGAAGTTTTTCTTCCTGTCTTTCTGTCATAACTCCAGTATGTCTGTGTGACTATGAGAGAAGTATCCATGATGCTATAATGTTGTACTGTAATGTTCATTTTTTTGGGTGAATCCTTACAGGTTGAGTTAATAGGACACAGCATCTTTGATTTCACACACCCTTGTGATCATGAGGAGATCCGAGAGAACCTCAATGTCAAAGCAGGTGTGTAGGTTTTGAGTTATGGCTCCGTTTGTGTTTTGAGATGTGATGTCGCTTTAGATAACGTTTCATTCTTCCTATCTCTTTGCATAGTCTTAGTAAAGATTCATTTCATGCCTTATGATGATCTATTTCTTACATTTCTCCAGTGGTTCTTTTTATGTAATATCTTTCTCTTAACAATAGGCCCTAGATGGTATGGTACATTACCTATGGTAGTGTACTTATATGCATCTTAATTCTGATTTAAGACCTGAAATTTGCCTTCAGTCTCATACAAACTCACAGTTATTTCATGAACTGCATTGAAAATTTTTTTGCACTTATTGTCCATCAAGATGCAAACATACAGGCAGAATTGATCCATGCATAAGCTATCAATTGGAGTGTTAACGGTATTATAAGGGTGCAAGAATAATCTCCGTACGTCTTGGTCGTTATATATACTCCGCAGACCAACCATGAAGCCATATGACTAGATCCAGTTAGTCATACAGATAGTTTCTGTTCAATGAAGGAGTTAAATTTGTTCTAGATACCAAATACGTTTAAAAGACACCAACTTGATTTAGCTCAGTGGGTCTGCAGAAGCTGAACTTTGCCATTCATTTTTGCACAGAATGAGGGTTGTGGAATTTGACCCCGATTACTTACATTGTACTCATGCTCCAGGTGACAAACTTCATGGTCAGGGTGATTCTTTGGTAATTTTCCACAGCTACTATAATAGACATTTCTGAACCTTTGCCCTAGGCACTTTTCTAATTAATATTTTTCTATATAGTGTATTTTATATTTCTTCACATTCTAAATATTGAAGTTAAATATTTTTTTTATTTAAAATGTTTAATTTACATTTTGCAATTCTCAAATTCTCTTAACTTTTTATGTATCGAATTTGTATTATATATAAAAATATAAAATAGAAGGGCAAATGTTGCTTTTTTGTAACTATATATTTCAGAAGCCATACATCTGCTGGAAATGGTTTTAAATTTAGTCTGTTTATAATCAAACTCTGTGTAAAATTCCTAATATATGTTAATGCGTTTGCTGTGGGATTCTGAAATAATTGATAATAATGGCTTGAATGTGGCTGTTACGGCCAGTGTATGGCAGGAGACATAAGGAGCTCAGCACAGCGAGAGATTTCTTCATGAGGATGAAGTGCACTGTCACAAACAGAGGACGCACAGTCAACCTTAAATCAGCCGGCTGGAAGGTAGGTGCATTCAGATTGCAATACTTAAATACACACATAAACACAATTCTTCGTACATGACCGTGATAGTTGATGAACCTCAGTCTTTTTGCTATTGTGTCCATTATTATTATGTCTCTTCCCGCAGGTGCTGCACTGCACAGGGCATTTAAAAGTGTACCCCAGCCGACGCCCTCATATTTTGTGTGGATTTGCCGAGCCCCCACTGACCTGCCTAGTAGTGTTGTGTGAGCCCATCCCTCATCCGTCCAGTGTGGACACGCCAGTTGACGGCAAGACCTTCATGAGCCGACACAACATGGATCTGAAGTTCACCTACTGTGATGAGAGGCATGTAGCACTCTTGACTATTCTGGCAGCTGAGTATTTCAGAAACTGCTGAGTATTAAGTGTTTCAGAAACTGCTGATCGTCTTGGTTGTTCATGCAGAACTGTCACTAGAAGTTACACAGAATGGTGAGAAAAGACAAAAAAAAATGTAGGTGGCAGTTTGGCAGGCTGGGCTGGAGAGGTTAGAGAGCAACCAGAATAGCCAGGCTGGTTTGAGTTGAGATGAAGGCTATAGAAACTTAATCAATAGTATTTACAACCAGAAAAGCATCGCAATGCAAGTCTTTAAACCTTGAGGTCGACCGGAGTGGAACCCAGAGTGGTCTTCTACTGACATGCTGGAAAGTGTGTATAGTAAATAAGCTTTTAAGAACCATAAAAAGCAGTCAAGTAACGCAAGGGTAGCGTCTCAAAACCAACAATATGCCCTTCACTGACATACACGTGTATATCTAACAGTGTTATTTTAACAAGCGGGAAAAGAACTGCAAAAATAACAGAGAAAAAAAAAACTCAAAAAAGAATGAAGGAGAGAAGGATTTATTTTCTCAGAAAACAAAAAGTCCCAATTGTCAACAGTTGGCGCTAAAGATGGAAAGGCATTTACTTTGGCTTCTCCTGTCTTGTTTAGTGAGCTGATTGCTTGTCCTGTCTTTCGCCAGCATGTATTAAGAGCAGTGTCTAGATTTGTGAATGCTTGCCTCTTTTTGCTTTTTTTTTTACTTTTGTGGAATTTGGAGAATATGCATGCATGTTGTACCAAAGCCCTAAAAGCTTTGACTACACTTAGACCATAATACATCTGTATACATTATAGGATATGCATATAAAAATGTATAGTTAGGATTTCCTAATTTCTTATAGCAAGTTTGGGGTTTAAAAAGACTGAGCCAAGTATGTAACACTCTTTTGCAGTGTGAGAACGCTGATGGGATACACCCCAGAGGATTTAATGGGGAGATCTGTCTATGATTTCTACCACGCACTGGACATGGACAGTATGACCAAGAGCCACCAAAACTGTAAGAACATACTTCAACCATTATCTGCTGTATGTTAATTCAAATCTTAAAGTACAATATACATGACCAGTATTTAATCTTACACTTCATCGTGTATCATGTGTCCTAAAACTAACTGGAAATCATAAGCTGTTTCTTTTCCAAGAATGCACAAAGATCTTGACCAAAATGACCCTTTAGTTGGCAGCAATCCATGTTTCTTATCTCCTAGAATAGGTTAGATAGCTGTCTTGAAATCAGGCTTCCCTGGACACGAGGCACTTCCCATGCACCCGCTGACTGAGGGAAGCAGATGTCCAGCTTGCGTCTAGGAATTGTTGAGTTATTTATAAGCTCAATGGTTATTGCATTGCGCTGTTTGTTTACGTAGCAGATGCCTCAGTGCAAATGTTCCACTCCGGGCCAATAGCATGGAATGTTTATATAATAGAGTTTATGGTTTTACTCTGTAAAGTACTTCAGGATTTCAAAAAATGCACGGTTAAAAACATTGGCACTTGGATCAATCAATTGGATCAAGTGATGTGTTTATAGTGTGCTCCTAGTCATAAGGGCTGTCATGTGTCCTTTTTATGTTTTATCCACAGTGGAGTTTGGTATTTGCAACCTGACCCACACATGTATTCAGCTTGGACCTTTCCACACCTATTTTTCCACATCTATTAACACAGCCTATGGCACTTTCTCTATGCCACTATTTCATAAATTGCAAATACTTGGATGTCTTTTGCAAGTGTCATAGCATCAAGTGACTGTTGGTCTGTCCACACTGGCCTTCATTCAGTGCCGCAACTCATAAGCTAAGCGGGTCAATGAGTCCATTTAGTGTAAGCCCTTAAGTGAAGATTTCACCACACTGTCACACTCTGACCTTTCTAAATTATGTATATACTGTATTATTGGATACTGCTAAGCTACTTGTCCATAACTTTACAGATACTTTAGCTGAAGTAAAGTATGGTAGGTGTATAGTACCTTGGCTTTGACGTGGGCTAAATAGGGATGGCTAAACAAAAGGGTCATCTTCAGTCATCTTCCAAACAGCAGTTTTTGTGGGGTGTTTCTGGTGTGCAGGTTATCACTTTACAAAAGCACAACCACTAAACAACTAACAACGGGTTCATGGGCATCCAAGGCTCGCTGGCGATGATAGACAGAGCTTGATGTATTGGAGACTCTATAGCCACAGTACAGTCAGAGTGCCCAAGCTGATCCAGTGGGTGCATGAGCATGATGTAGAAATGAAAGAAAGTTACGAGGCTTTCTGAATGATGTCATCTTTTACAAAATGTGGATGGCTGGTTTCATGTACATTACCTACCTGGGGGTGAGTTGGCACCAGAATGGACTATCGAAGCAGTAGTGGGTAGTGGCTTTCATGTAGATGTCATGTTTGACATCAACCACTTCAATAAATATTGTTGCAGCCTCTTATTGCAACAGAATTCCCTAATGGTTTCTTTTATCCGGATAGTGTGCCCTGCCACATTGCAAAAATTGTCAATGAATGGTTTGAGGACCATGAGGAAAACTTGGTCTCCCCAATTGCAATGTGTCACTTTTGTTAGGCTATTCCTCTCTGCTAGGGGACGACTTTTAAACCAGACAACATCTTTCTGTTCTCTCATTAAAAATTAGTGTACACTTTATTCAGGTTTATACAAGGCTTGTCAGCTCTCAACTGCTTATTATATGGTTGCTGTAAAAACATGCTATTATATGGTTGTTATAAATACGACCCTATAGCATGTCATGTGTGATAATCTTAGAGTTATATTTATTTGCAGCTTGTCATTACTTAATGCTATTCTGTCACCGAAAATGTATTGTCACGACCGGCTCCTGTGTACAAGACTGCTAAAATAAAAAGAGTGTCGTTATCTCTCTGAAGTTTTATGCATTATTATTATTATTAACCCATTATAAGGCTATAAAGATAGTCAACAGTTATCATTAGGATTTACAAATTATGCATAGCTTATAAAGTCAGATTAGCTAAAAAGTTAAAATACATATGCTATATCAATAGCAGAATTTAAAGACTTCTGTATATATGCTAACACAAAGGCACTACGCAGCCTCTCAAAGTTGTTTTCATATATTTCAGAAATTAGAATTAATTTATGAATTGATGAAAACATTTATGTCTAAATTAAAAATCACAATTTAATTCCCCTTTATGCACATATTAGCTGTGCGTCTTGTTCCTTTTAAGTCATCAAGATGGCTTCTCTTATAAAATCATCAACAGTTAACGTTACATTAACATTACAATAAGTCAAGTTAAAGTGATTATTAATTATATTTGCATTTCCCCATCTACTATAACAGGTAAGACTAAGTTTATAATATCTTTTTTTCCCTGCTAAATATATTCTTAATTAGATTTGCAAGATGTGAGTCATAAGGAAATCAGCTAATTCTATTTCAGGACTTATTGCAATTTCAATCAGAATAATGCAGTAATATTTGCGGTAATATTTTATACAGTATACATATTTTAACAGTTTTGACGATACCTTGTATAACCTGTGATAAGGCCAGTCTGTGTGGTTTTGTTGCCATACAATTTTTTAGCTTGCAATTATTTTCCACCTTAGACTTAAGGAAGGAAGGAAGGAAAGATTGAGGGAGGGAAATGGGGGGGGGAGTGGTGAATGAGCATTTTGTATGAATGGAAAGTGAAGATAAATATTTTAGGGAAAGTTTTTAAAAATTACAAACTTCCCACTTAACATTGTAGAAAAGGTCAGTGTGCAGCTTGAACTTGTGAGATGTACTATAAGAAAGAACTGTAAGAATCAAGAGACTAGTTTGAATGCGGTCATCATCACCTCTATGGACTTTCAAGGTCAATTTCATATTATTATAAAGGAGCAGGCAGAGATTGAATTATTATGAGAAGTTTCCTTACTTCCTCCACTGTTTATTGAGCATATGCTAAATTGTGACGACTAAGCTACTCCTGCCTGCAGATACTAAACTAAAAGCCTTTTGTGAAGGTTCACATAAAACATAATTGATAATGAATATTTTTGTGCAGTGTGTGCTAAGGGCCAAGTTGTGAGCGGTCTTTATCGGATGTTGGCTAAGCATGGTGGTTACGTATGGTTGGAGACACATGGCACAGTCATCTATAACAGCCGCAACTCTCAGCCACAGTGCGTCGTGTGCATTAACTACGTCTTAAGGTAAACCTTCATATGGAACCTTCATAGGGAAAATATTTTGCTGCCATAGAACCAACATAATATACAGTATGTTGCACCATAACCTATGCTGCTATATATAAAAATAATATCATAAAAGTACAAAGCCTGTTTAGTGTTCTACCTACTAACGTGATCTCAAATGCGTTTACTGTTCTGTTTTAGTGACATCGAAGAGAAGGCCGTGATGCTCTCCATTGACCAAATGGAGTCGTTTTTCAAACCCCGAAACATGCTGGCCAACAGCGAAGTATTCTGCCAAGGCTCGCAAACATCTAACAGGCCCCGCTTTCCCAAATTCAAGGAGGAACCTGAAGAGATTCCCCAGCTCGTGCCAACACCAGGAGAAGCAATCATTGCCATGGACTTTGGTCAGAATTCCACCCACCGCTACCTATATCCCCATAACAACTTCTCCCTGTACTCCACCCTATCCTTTGACAGCATGTCCACTCCTCTTCTGCATGCATGAACTCATTTATTAATCTCAGTATTTACTGTTTTCTACCTCAGAACCACAATACACACATGCGGTGCCCATAGTCATCATCAGCTTTGCACTGGCAACCTTTGTAAAGTAGCACGCTTGTAGCTTGGCTTTGCAGCAGGGTACGCATTATATCAACATAATTTAATATTTCTGCTCTGAAGAAAATAGCGCCTTATTCAGTATAGCATGGGCATATTAAATATTGATTGCAAACATGAAAATGACTGTTTCTTTTAAATAAATGTTGAAATTAATATTTCCCTGTTGTAAACAATTGCGTTTTATAATGCTTGGGTGCTGGCGGCGTGTGTCATCTTCTGTGGGGTCTGGGCTTTAATGGATATGCACTTTCATGTATTATCATAATTTACTGCATGCAATGAAAAACAAACTGATTTCTCTTTTGTCTATTTTAGATGAAACCTTGGGAAAGTGTGTGGTCTCATTTTTCCTTTCCATTCTCACACTCTCATCTTCCATTCATAAACATATATTGGGCTGGATCCCTAACATTTTCAACTAACATTATGATAACTAAGCGTAGGCCAAACGTAAAGGAAATGACTTTGGACTTAAAGAAATACTTTTTCAATCTTGATTCTGAAGCTGTTGTGTGATCGCCACAGACAAGAATTTTGCTATGAAAACATAAAATGTGTAATTGAAATTGTCTAAGGAAATTATTAAAATTTAGAAGTATATAACGTTTATAATTTAAATAATAATAGTATATAATAATAATAATAATAATAATGATAATAACTTAAAACTAGAAACTAGAAGGTGAGGTTTCTTAGTAGGTACTCTGAGTTTTCCTGAAAACTAATTCAATTGAATAGATTAATATACAATAATTAATGCAAATTTTCTACACTTTCAATATTTTTTATTACTTCATATTTAACGTTTAATTATGTACCAAAAAGATGCCTTCGGACTTCATTAAAGGTGAATGAGGGGTTTTTCTAAATTCTTGTCCATATTATCCACGCTTACCACAGACATTAGTATGTAAAATGTTAGACTCTTCGTAGAACGCTTTACAATTCTGTGTATGTATCGACAGACAGCCAGTATATCATATAATGTTTCAGACAGCATTCAGCTTTTATACAGTGACATATAGCTATATCATGCATGTTCTGCACTTTGCATGTACAGGAAGTCCAGAATTTGAAGCTCCTCCTACCTTCTACAAATCTCCGAGTCAGGCTTCAGTCGATAAGCTGTGGGAAATTGAGTCTTCACAGCAAAGTCCTGACAGCAGCCTGGCGTCATCCAGCTCACCACCATCCCTGAGCAACAGCAGCAGCTCCACTGTATGTTCCTTCTGTGTCCCAAATATCCATCTCATGCATAACTTTCAATATTGTATTGTCTTTTAAAGCTGGTTGCGTACCCTCATGATGGCATTATGTATAATTTATTATCATGTTGTCTGCTTGTGGTGTGCAGCCTGACAGTGTAAGAGGAGGTTACTATGGAAGTGAGAAGACTGCGCTGAAGGTTGAGCTGACAGAACGGCTTTTCGAGCAGGACACTGGCAATGAAGTGAGTCCATTACAAATATTGGCACAAATCTATAGTCTGTCTGAGGTGCCACATATACCAGACTATTTAGACACTTGAAAATGACATTTTCTATTTACGGTAGCTAAACAAGTAGTCAGGAATAAACAAGATTTTTAAAAAATGGCTAGCAGAAAAGTCATTAAACTGAATGGGGAAAGACAAGCAAGTTGTGTCTCTAGTATAAATATCTTCATCATAGTTATAAGTAGCAATTACGAAATTTACAATTAGACAAATGTAAGATTATATATTAATTTCATAGTCTGAAATTAGTGAAAAGGTGTAGATAAATGTGAATACATATTCAGGATAATTTTGCTCAGCTTTTGTGTTCAGCTTCATATCTGAATTTTCTAGGTGAACCTTGACATGCTTTGTGAGTTAATAGAAACCATGTGTGTGGGACTGTGGTCTCTTTGGTAGGTAAATGAAAACCAGGTCGCTTAACATTATGTAACAACCACACTGGATTTTGGCCTCTTACTTGCTTTCTTATTGGTACTTGACACAGATCTTTAAAAATAGCTGTCTCATACATTAACTTACTAGTTTTCTGGTAAAATTATGTTCTCTCTCTCTCTCTTCTTGATAATTTTCTTACTATCAATGCTTGCATCTCTCTTCTGTATATTATAAATGTGATGGTTTTCAATCAGTCATCCAGGTCATTTCAAAATTTGTTCTGTCTGGATTTGTGTCTAGAGGATAATGGAAAAAGAAATTAATGACATTTTGCTTTTTTTTATGTTAGCAGTGGGACTTCAATAATCTGGACCTGGAGACTTTGGCTCCCTACATCCCCATGGATGGTGAGGACTTCCAGCTCAACCCCATAGCTCAGGATGAGTCCTTATCCGGTTCCAGCTCAAACCTTTGTGCCCAGCCTCAGTACACGTTCAGCAATGTGACGAGCCTCTTCCAGCCTTTGGCCCCACTCACCTCCGAACACAAGAACTGCCCGAGCCCCTACCCTGAGATGCCACTTATTCCTCCTTACCAGGCTTCTTCAAGTATCCCCCAATCAGGCATGTGCTTTGATCACATTACGCTGGCTAACAATTTCAAGCGCAAGAGACAGGATGAATTTGTTTCTTCCTGTTCGTTCCCAGATATTCCTCGGGTAAGGTTCATGGACATTTCATATATTCGTTTAAAAATGACAGATGTTAACACAGTTGCCCAAATTAATGTGTTTCTGTCTGTGTTTGAAGTGCATTAAGCAGGATGGAGTAAGTCGCAGTGAGTCAGTAGACAACGTGTGGAAGCGAATGAAAACAGCAAACACAGATGGGTGTGCCTTTTCAATCAGGAAACCCCCTGATCCCAGAGGTCCATACATACAAAACTGTTTCTAAATATGCCTATTTTTGTTTTGTCTGCCTCTCGTTCCATAACATTTGATGTGCTTGATTTTTTCCCCCCCTCCAGATCCCTTCTCAGCTGGGCAAGTAGGTAAGAATTCCCAACCTATTCGATGTTGGCCTCCTCCAGATCCCAGGATCTCTGGAGAGATCAAGCAGCCTTTTACTGAGCGCTTCTGTCCTTCAGTGTACAATCACTATGGCATGCCATCTTCCATAAAACAAACAGGTCGGTACTGTAAGATTCCTTAAAGCATGCATGTCTTTCATTTTATACATTTACACATATATATATATATATATATATATATATATATATATATAAATACAGTAGTTGAAAGAGGATACAGGACAAGTAGTTACTGGCAGTTTTGGGATTTTAACTTGCAACTTCCAAATGCTGCCTAGTCCTAAACAGTCCTAAATTACCTCACCTTGAATGCATGTTGTTTCCCCTAGGACTTACAAATCGATTGCTAGGTCCTTCCTATGACCCGTACTGCCTGGAGGAGCTGACGCAATATGACTGTGACGTGAACGTGCCGTTGCATGGAAATCTCCACCTGTTGCAGGGCAACGATCTGCTCAAAGCTTTAGACCAGTCCGCATAGACTATTACATATTTAAGTTCCACCCAGGCTGGGTCTCTCCTTTCATTATGTGCCTACTACATAAATGACTTTCTTATAACAGTTATCTTTCCAATTACATATATCTATGATTTTACAATACAGAATATCCATAACTCAGTCACAGCAGTTTCATATAAACTCTATGAAATGTGCATTTTATTGTTTATGTAATAGTTTTCACTATCTCATAGGGTATTAATATCAGTTAATAATGTATAACTTGATTTGCTTTAGTTTTAGTGTGCATATCATGCTCACATTCAGATATCCTATACTGAGTAATTTGTTTAAGATGGTGAAGATTAATATTTGTATTACTGGTGCAATTTTCTCACTTCTCTTTTACTTAGCTATAAAATATATGTTCTCATGTAAGTTTTGATGTGACAAAGAAAAATGCAGTTATTTAGAAGTAACTAAAACATTCTTATTAAGGGTTTGGGGTATATAAAAAAAGAAAAAGAAAAGAAAAAAAATTGTAAAATTGAAAAATTCCAGCTGCAAATCTTCATGGAAAATGTAATCATGAATGTGTTTCACAATTTGGATCATATGTATAATATGCATTTCTTACTTCCTTTGTGTCTCAGTCACTCTTTTAAATTGCCCAGTCTGCTTAAGCGATTGTGATGCTACTGTGATGCAACTGTGATGTTGCATATCTCTCCTGTACATCATGTGAAGCACTTTATCTAGAGCGCATTAAAATGGACCCATTTCTGCATAGACCAAATACAAGAGAACATAACATTATACAATTTTGCAAGTGGTGCTTCATTCCTGAGCATCTCGTCAACTAAATACCACTTTAACTATTATCAATCAACTGTTCATTATTTCTGTCCTATACATCACACCAGGTTCACCAATGTTATCCTAACAGAGTTAAAGTTATATATTCTTACACATGTAGATATATACGGTGTATAGAGGTGGTGCTGATCAGTGCCTAGGTACCTTATCTTGTGTACTCTAGTAGAAACTGTAGCTGTTCTCCTTTTTTGTGTGTTCTTAATGCGGTTTAAAGTTAAATGTATGATTAGCTCAAGCTAATGTATATAAACTCCATTTGATACTATGGAGCTCTTCTATAGTATGTCATTGGTAGACATCAAAAAGGAACTCAAAGACTGCCAGTGTTTTTCAAAGGAAAGGTGATCAAAACACGAAACAGTGGCATATAGTCACAATAATAATTGTTTTTAACAGTTCCACTCAAACTATGTAGCAGTTTGACTTTTTTTTTTTTGAAAGATGAAAGATAACTGAATATGTATTCAACACATGGCCTTGTAAGCTATATTAACTCATGCACATTTTAATGATGACTGTAGTACCTGGTCAGTATTTATTTTTCTATTAATAGTCATATTACTGAGAAAGTCTTGCTTAAATGTTGCTGATGTACATGATTATTTTGTAATGCCTTTCATAACAAAAACTACGCACACTACTCTCTCTCTCTCATATATATGTATTTATACATATATACACACACACATACACGCACACATATAGTTGCTTTCATTGAATACTTATTCAGATTATACTTACTGTCATGTGTTACATTAATTCATTCATTTGTAATTTATTAAGTGTGTCCATTTACTGAATATTTGCTGTCAGTACAATTGATGACTTAGATAAGAAACTAGCACAGAGTGTAGGACAGACAGGGTAAATCAATTGCAAAGTGAAAATCCTTACAATGCATTGTTACGTAATTGTTCTCTGAAGGGGGAGCCACTTTTTTATGTCAGGAAGCCTAAGATAAAAAAGAAAAATAGTGATATTATGAATTGCCTACCTATCAAGATGTTACTCTCTTGTTTCTTTTACTCAATGTAAAGAAGCACTTTGTTGGGCTATTTTGGTAATAAAAGGAGTAGTCAGTAAAATCTGTGTTTCTGTCTCTCTTTT
>QMIH01000989.1:78206-104956 GCA_003987875.1 Clarias batrachus
GAGAACGAATGAGTTTCACACATGGCGAGTTCAAGGTTCAAAATATACCGGAAGGCAGTATATATATATTATATATTAATGGTGGTTATGATCCAAAAATATATAATATTCACTACAATTGGTAGATCTTGAGTCTGAATATGCCTAATATGCCCTAATATGGAGGTTACATGAGTAATTCTGCCCAACAGGGCAATTGACAGTGAACATTACTGCCTGTGTATATGTGATCAGCTCATGGAAATTCAATAGTAGCATCTCAGTTTGTGCTGATTATACAACCAAATGAACCATAGTTTCCTCTACTATAGACATAAAAGTTCAATTTAAGCCACCGTTGAAGTCATATTGACGTCTAGTAACAAGTAGAACAGGATCTAGTGAAATGCTGCACACTGCATTTTTTTTAGACCATGCTTTTTGCCCACAGAGCTTTTTGCATACCTGAAATGGGGAATTTAACAACAGGGGTTGCAATTTTAAAAGACCAAAGAGAGGTAAAAAAGAAATTAATGAAATGTATGAAAGAAATGAATACAAATCACATTTAACAATACAAATACAGAGCGTGGATTATCTGCTAGGCAATTCCCAACCCCATAATCTCCTAAGAATTGTTGTACAATATCTCAATCTTATAACAGCATACAGGCAATTTCTTATTAGTCTTACTGAATATGCTTAAGTTTAAAGAACCCTCAACAAAATTTTGTAAATTAATTATGTAAGAAATGCACCCTTTAGTAAATACTTTGTTGAAGTACTTTGGCAGCAATTAGACTCTTGAGTTAGAATGTCTCAATCCATTTAAGGAAGGAAATCGTCAGTGTACCAGCCTAGATTTAGTGATTTAGAACATAAATACCTTTTAAGGTTTACAAGGGGTTTGGGATTTTGGATTCAATTCTAAATGGTAGTTACTTTAGCTGTTTTTCTATTATTATGAATTTATAAAAAATCATTTCGACAGAACATTTATAATTGTCAGGCAAACCGTGTGGTTAGCTTTCATTGGTACTTATAACACTCATGGTGAGTTTAATTAATCTTGTGTGATTCTGTTTTAACAGATTACTAACAGAGCTTATCTCTGTTTGACAAACATTTTATTTTTTTTATTCATTTATTTTAGTGGCACAGTGTGTAATAGTTTCACATGACGAAGTGTCATTCACTTGCCTTTTCTAAGGATGTTTCAGCGAAACGGTAGAGGTCAGGGATCACAGGTGACACTCCCTCTATAGGATACAAATTATTAACTTCGCAATGCATTTGAAAACTTACCCTGTGTCATTTTTTTCTCTTACTTTTGTGATATATAACACAGTGTGTTGAAAAATGTGGTAAAATTTTAATAGATATTAAAATATTAATCCATATGACCATAGAAAATGTGTTAGAAATGTCTCCCATTGTAGTTACACTGTTTTCAAAGTTAATGTCAATCTGATTATTATCAGTTGTCTTTTTAAGTAACAATTTTTTATATAGAAAATTGGAAAATTCTGAATTCACACACACTGAATTGTTTTCTACACCATGTGAATATTCAAGATCAGCAATGTCTGAGCCGCCCAGACAAACCAGACACCAGTAAAGTTCTTCAGTTCTTATAATTCCCCATTTTGATCGTGACCTGAACTGAAACTCATGACCATGTCTGCCTTTTTTGTTTTTTCACTCCATGGCTTTCACTTATAACTGAGCGCTACAACGCAAAGCTGTAGCGCTCAGTTACTCATTTCGCTAAATTCATTTAAACAAAACCATGCTGCACCAATTACTTTAAACTTATGTATGATGTATATTAAAACTTGATATCCTCTATAGATGTTATGTCTGATTGATTCTATTCTGAATTAAGTACTCATTTTCATTAATCATGGCATTTGTTTCTCTAAGCTTAGTAAACAGAGCTGTTCTTTCTCACGAAAGCTATGAAGGCCAGCCACGTTCTCTTATTCTCAGTGGAGCACACAGACGTCTTTAAGAGGTGCAGGGTCTTCGCAGCGGAACACGGTTTTCCATGGCCAAAAGGAAAAATCACTATCAACACATATGACTTTGAGCAAATAGTGATGTATTTTTTTAAATGTGTTTTCTTGTGTGGCACACCACTCCCGGTAAAAAGAACCGTTCTTTCCATTCCTACTGTGGCCTGCAAAATGACGCATGATAATATTTAGTACAACAATCAAAGAGTAGATTTTTCTAAAACAGGAAATTCCCATTTAGTTGTTTATCCCAATGGTCCCATATAACTATGGGATTCTCAGTATAATGTCTTATACAACAAAGTCAGCTGTTATGTACTTTCCAGATATGTATCATATTTTTAGTGGGAGAAAAGAATACATATAATACATTAGCACAAATGTGAACCCCACTGCGGAATCTTATTCCAATATAGAATAAAACTCTATTTCAAATATTTTATACTTAACTACAATGCATCCAGAAAGTATCCACAGTGCTTCACTTGTTCCACATTTTGTTGTTACAGCCTTATTTCAAAATGGATTAAATTATTATTATTTTTTTAATTCTACAAACAATACCCCATAGTGATCAAGGGGTCACCCATGCCCATTCCACAGAAAAGCCAATCACAGTGGCACAAATTCAAAAACTGGCAACGGTGATCAATGAAAGAAAAGCATCAGAACACCCAGTGCACAACAGGCTACCATGCACAGTGCACAACAGGCAAAGAGCCCAGGGCCACCATTCCAGCCTCCAAAATCCCCAGAACAAAGCAAACCTAAAACCATTTACCATTAGAGTTCAGCGTTATGGTAAGTTTTGTTCCTATTAATAAATAATGTGTGCTGATCTCCTTGGTGCTTTTGTGTAGTCTTGGCAATTGATGACAAAATTCTTGACTTGAACTTTAAGGCAAGATACTAATGAACTCAAAATGGCATATGCAAACTGATTTCAGGATTTTATTTTTAGAGCGAAGCAAAATTGCATTCAGGTTACACACACACTCATTGTGTACACCATTTAGTAAGTTGGTTTTATTTTGGTGAACTGCATATTCGTTTTCTTTTTCTCTAATCTATCAGCATACATAACTTTTCCTTATTCTTTAACTTTAGAGTATATTTTTTATAGATGAAACCATTGCAAACTGGAAATTGAAAGAACATGTAGAAGTAGGCTTGATTATATTATTTTACGTTGCCTGCCAAGATATATACGTTTTACAGTGTTCGGTAAATGAAGCATCATGTACTGGAACATCTGGTTGTGCTAAAGTTCAGTGGATTTTTTCTGCATAGTTTTAAATGATTGCAGTTTTTTTCTGACAACATAAAAAAAAAATCAACTCATCAAGATGAAAAAAGGATTGATGCTACTTTGCTTTCACTTCCTGTAATGCTGTATGTTAAAATCTGTGGAAAACAGTATTCACCTAAAAACAGAAGAAAAAAAGATAACATGAGCAAATACAATTTGATGTCGTTTTCGTTACAGTTATAAACAGAGCTGACATTTCACTGTTCACATAGGCAGTTACTCGGGACACAAGAGAAACCTGCCTGTGATTACATCTGGGCCCACCATCTTGCGTGACCTCTGAATGACTTTTTGACCTGAGTTTATCAGGGAAGTCATTCTGCGGCCTTTTTCTGTGGCACGTGTAATTATACTAAGCTGTGAATGGAACATGGCTACAACTGTGATTCGCCAGTTACAGCATGATTCAAGACTGCTCTGATCTGAATAGCAATAAAAAATCATTAAGAAGCCGAACCTGTCATTTAAGCTGATTAAGTTGTAACTGACTGCACGTCTACAGTGCTACAGTATGTGATGTTGTCTCTCAGTTAAGCCGATGCTGTGTTATATACACAGAAGAAAAACCCACACTGACCACAGTTTCCGGTAGCGAGGCACACGACAGGAGCTTTCTCGTGGGAACTTGTTCAACTCTTTGCCTTACAGCCTGCCCACACTTACACACTTCTGTCTGTTGTATGTGTCATTTCTTTAAGTATGTAGTAAATCTGTGGATGTGCTGGTCTGTCTCTGTGCACCCGATCATGATTATGTAATAAATCTCTGTGTGAAATGCTTTGTGCTAAGCGTAATGTGGTCATGTCTTCCAGGTTTTATAGAACTTACCAGGTATGACTAATCTGTTGAACTCGATCAGAGCCTCTTAAGAACTTAATGCAGGATGCCGAGGTATAATTTGGGGTCCTGAGTAAGAGAGATTTATATGTTAAACAGCATTCATTTGACTGAAAACCAGTCAGTTTTGTGAGAAGGAGTGATAGATTATATTCCTCTTAATAATTAATCACCAGCTAAAAATTCTTCACTAAGAAATGTACGGTTTAAAGCTTTTTATTCTGAGATGAGTCAGGTGACACTGAAGCGGTGAACCAGTTCATGTCCTGGTCCAGCGTTAAAAGTGAGCGACTCTGTTCTACAGACTGTAGATATGATTGACAACCCCCAACCATTATGAAGAGGGACATGTGGCTCTTGAAGATGTTTTCCAGTGTTTGGCTCTATCACCTACCACCAGAGCGTTATTCGATCTGAAGTGAGGATCACTGGCTGTGACTACCCCTCCCTCACTAACCTTTATGATAGCAGAGCCAAGAACAGTGCAGTTAAGACTGTCTCTGACCCCTCTCACCTCTCACCCACGCTTTAAACCACTTCCTTGAAGGGTGAGAAACCGACCCGTGATACCAAAAATGTCCAGATATAGAGACGCTTTGTTTTTTTCCATTGAGCTGTAGTCATGCTAGACAAATTTCATTAACACTCACTATTGTATATTCACAGCTAGTGCATGTCGTCTCGAACTGGATGATTTTGGACATTGTGTTAAACTACACGCAGTATATTTTACATCATCGATATGATGATTCAATGTTGTTTCAACCCATTTGGATTTGTTTCAGTTTATCGAGCAAAGTGAGATACTGTATAAGTGAAATTCTACTAGACCAAACATTCCTCTTAGAGTCTCAATCTATTATCTGGTGTCTGAAGGATATTTGGCGCCCTCGTCTGGCCTAAACAATATAAGCAACAACTTACTGCTCATCACAAGAGCTCAGAGAATCAAGTGTGTACTGTTGTACAGTAGCTTCTCAATACATTTCTATAAATAAGATGCAGAAAACAGTTGGATTGAATATTATGATTATAAATAAAACTGAGATATTGTTACAATCTGAAAATGTCCGAAATTTGGACTTAACATTGTAGTACATTGCAGTAGAATGGAGACATATAAAGCTTTACTAAACTAAAGGGAAAATATGTTTAATGACTATTAAATATATATTTCCTCTTTAATAATAATTTTAAAAAATTGTCTTTGCAAATTGATACAGAGCAAAATTCCAAGTGTTGAAAGTACAATTAGAATGCAGTTAAAAGCATACAGTGTTTATAAAGGTCCAGCTGGACTCATATGAACTGTTACGACATTTGGCAACCACCCTTATCCAGAACGACTTAATAAAGTCTCACAGTTGTGGCATATTTCAGGATTTGGGTGAATAGTGTTCACTGAAAGAGCCTTACACTAGTCAACAGCTCTGGTATGTCAGTGGGGGAATAGAGCGTGTGTCCAATGGAAATAAGTGTCAAATTTCTCTCTTTCTCCCTCTAGTCTATAATAATAAGACTGTTTCTTTGAGCGCTCTGTCTTTTTGATAATTATTTCCCTAAAGTTCTCAAAACTTTCCTAAAATGATTATTCATTCTCCTTTTTAAAATCTGGTTTTATCTTGATTACGTTTTAGCACTTTTCAGTCATATACAGATTTTTGTAATCATATTTAGATTCACATTTGGTGTTCTATACAAAAATTGTGTTTTTACTGTAAAATTATATATATAACGTTTTTTTATGATGTGATTAATGATGTGCTGACTCTGGCTAAAGAGGCCATTAGTCTCATGTGGGGTTGCTGCTAAGTGTGAATAACAGCGAGTAGGATGTCGTAATTAAACACTGCTACACCAAACAAACACTCTCCCCAGGAAATATATTGATGAAAGCCCTTATTTGACACATACAGGTATCATCCAATCAAATATTATCTGTGGAGTGGGTCAAAGCTCTGTAATTTATTGCCTCCCCACCTCCCCCCTCATCCAACCACAGGGTGGGTGTTGTCTGTGCGTGAGCCAATGACGTGCTCACACTCCCCTCAGTGAAACATAACCATGATCAAATACAGGCCTAGTGACCGGCTACTGAACAGAAGGGCAGAGTGTAGGGGAGAAAAAAACAAGGCATGCTGGGAGTGTTTCCTTTATCAAAGACTATACTTTATGATTGTTTTTTATGGCAGTGCTTGAAAAAAAAAAAATCTGTTTCTTTAATGCTCTTTGCTATCAGATGAAGGTCCATTGAACAAGTTAACTATAAGTCTTTTTTTTATTTTTACTATAATAACACAAATATTGTATTATCGATATGCAGCATTGATATAAGCAACATATTTCTCATTTTTAAACCTTTCACTTGAACATGCACAAATTGTATCCTCAGCTTTCTGATCTTGCAGGAGTGGAACAGATTATGCAGTAATCTGTTGTAGGTCATTTGCTTTAAGGTTGTATCTTAGAAGCTGCTTTTCCTGCTCAAAAGGGTTGTATATAATTGTTAACTGATTTTCTGTAGCCCTCATGCCAGCTCAAACCAGTGTGGCTATTCTCCTCTGACCTGTTTCTGCTTATACTGTATACAATCCACATAACGTCGCTCAGAATAACACGAGTTAACACAAGACAGTTAAGGGTCAATATTGGTGAATCTGTTCTTTTCCAGTCCACAAACCATCTTAAAGTGTTCGCCATGTCAATGATAATAATTATTATTATAATTTTTTTTTCATGCACCAAATTCTAACAAGGAACATAAACCTTTACTAAATTAAAAGACATTAACCACAAGTTAAGAGTGTGAGTTTACTACTTCACACTTTGGCACTGTAATTCTTATCTTGCCCTTTGAAGGTTCATAGAAACCTGAGATCCTATCACTCCAGACAGAACCAGACTCTACAGGTCATCGCCAATAACTTGTGAAACCGAGTTGTGCAGGGAGAGTGTGACGCCGCATTTCCCCAAGGTTGCTCTCTTACCTATCTTATCTCCTGGGCAGAGTCCATATAGGCCAATTTAGGGTCATTGCAAAAATCGTCGTAGTCAGCATCAGCAAAAACACAATTCCTGTTTTCACTGTTCACTGAACATCCAGTTCAACTGTGACAGTCTGATACAGAAGCCAGTCTGTGGTTAGGTTTTATACAATAGAGACGGAATTAAAATGAAAATGCTTTTTAGCACTGTTCCTTGCCTGGAACATCCAACTGGTTTTGTTCCCACGTTTCTGTAACCATTAAATAAAGCTGCATTTAATTGTATTATTACAATTTAACATTAAGTGATATTTACATTATCATAACAGTCTTACAATCTTCATGCAATGCCATCTGATAGGGAAACCCTGCTGTAGGAGATTCCTTGCCCGGCTTAGTTATTATATTTAATGTTAATGTGATTGTTATGGGTGGCACTATGGTGTAGTGGTTAGCACTGTCGCCTTGCACCACCAGGGTCCGGGTTCGATCACTGGCCAGGCTCGATTCCCATCTCTGTGTGCATGGAGTTTACATGTTCTCCCCGTGCTTGGTGGGTTTTCTCCGGGTACTCCGTAGGTAGGTTAGGTTAGGCTAATTGGCGTTCCCAAATTGCCCATTGTGTGTAAATGAGTGAGTGTATGTGTATGTGTGTGCCCTGCGATGGATTGGCACCCTGTCCAGGGTGTACCCTGCCATGTGCTCAAAGTCTCGTGGGATAGGCTCCAGGTCCCCCCGTGACCCTGAATACAGGATAAAGCGGTATAGATGATGAGTGAGTAAGTGAGCGATTGTTGTGATTGTTAGGTTTGAATAGTAATAAAACATGCCACTTTTACGCTATTTGAATGCAGACATTGTGCTGACTGGGTAATGACAAACAAGTAATGGGTAAAGGTCTTGTGTGTCAAAGAGGTTTAAATCATTAACCACAAGCTAATGAAGGAGAATAGCATAACATACTAGTAAGACAAAAACGTTTTGAATTGCAGAATTTTATCAGAATTTCTAAACTCGAAATGACATTCTGTTTTAAAAAAAGTTTTTGTGTTCACTAGTCCTATGAAGTGTCCACTGATCATTATTAAAATGGATTGTTTATTGTGTATTGATTATTAAAAATAATGCACACACATACACACACACACGCACGCTCTCAACATGTAGGTCATAAAACAGAGGTGTGTACGATTAGACAAACTTTCAAAATGTCTCAATGCTGTTGTGCTTCCATGCATCTATATTGATCTTAGGCTAAATGTTTTAGCCTTGTTTAAACCATGTCCTATATAAGACCAAAGATAATAATTCATAACCTATTCAGATACTCTGACAGTACATTGATCTGCCATAACAGATGTGAAGAGAATAACATTGATTTTCTCTGTCCAGTGACGCATGTCAAAGGGTGCGATATATTAAACAGCAAGTGAACAGTTCGTTCTCTAAGTTGAAGTGTTGGAAGCAGAGCAAATGTTGGAAGCTGGCGGGGACAGTATTATACCCTGTATAATATTACCTTGGGTAATATTCTCCTTGGAAGCCTCCAGTCCTGGGAAGCCTTTGGACTAAGTACACCTCAGATTATTTTTTACAGCAGATTACTGTTCATTGCCAAGAATTGTTCAGGAATTGATAATGGAGCATGACAAAATGTTCAAGCATGAGCTTGGCGAGCAAGTCCAATCCATGGACACCCCAACTCACAACTTACAGAATCTGTGTGCAACCTCATACTGCCAGATAAAACAGCACAACTTCACAAGTAAGGCACTGATGGTGGATGAGGAGATGAGGAGGTCTGTCATGCAGTCGACAAGGATGCAAACTCATCAGGATTGAGAAAGGTGACAAAGATTTATGGGGCCTGAGTCCTATAAAAAATTGCCTAGTGGAATAAATGATTTAACATCTTTTAATATGGTGTCCTCATTCAGCAGAATTTTTCTTTTTTAATATTTGCCCTACTCGGTATTCTTACATGGTGTTTATAGATTTGGAGAAAGCGTATGAATTGCAGTATTGCATGAGGAAGTCAGGAGTGGCAGAGTAGTATGTGAAGGTAGTGGAAGATATGTACAAGTACATTGACATAGAGCAATGAGGTATACCACAGGTACGACCAACTGGTTTAAGGTGGAGGTGGGATTGCACCAGGGATCGGCTCATAGCCATTTTATGTTTGTAGCAGTGATGAACCGGTTGACGAATGAGGTTAGACAAGACAGGAGTCCCCATGGAATATGAGGTTTGCAGATGATATTGTGATCAGCAACGAGTGTAGAGAGCAGACTGAGATAAATGCACTAGGACAAGGGATGCACTGGTGAAAAGAGACATAAAAATCAGTAGGAGGATATACTGTATGTGTAAATTAGAGAGAGGGCGGGGAGGGGGGTTAGTTGCAAAGAGCAGAGGTAGGGAAGGTAGAGGAGTTGGGTACTACTAAATTGTACTTCTTTTGTCGTCAGCCAAATATACTCCTTGTTCGGTAAACAGAAAGTGCATCGAGATAAGAAAACGAAAAAGTAGAATAAAGAATAAATAAATAAAGAAGTTTTGTCTTAAATTGACTCCAGTGCATTAAACTTCACTTATACCATTTCAGTGCTGTTATTTCAGTTCTGAAATGGTATAAGTGAAGTTTTTTACTTATCCAAGTAAAAATATTCAGTTTAGCTTTTCTAATTAATATATATTAGTGCAGTTGTTTGTTCACATTTAGCGAGTATCTTATTAGTAGTTTATTCATTTGTGTTTGTAAATTTTTTAATCCGGCAAATAGGAAATTAACAAGAAATGTTTACTGTTTTTTATATATCATGTCATTAACTTGCACTACACCAACCCACTATCACAGTAGATCGCAGTATATTGCATTGTGTCAATTGCTGAAACTGTTTGCATTGCTGAAACTGTTTGCACATTTGCACATGCACTTTATGTTGTCTTGAGTGATCTTGTATTCATTTATTAATGCCTTCTGTATAGTATTTTGTAATAGTTTTTTGTTAATTTATGTTGTCCATTTGGTTTGTCTTAGATAGTCAGCTAATTAAGTGTCCTAGTTAGGTTTCTAGGTGAAATGACAATAAAAGCCTACTGACTTGACATAACAGCACACAATTTTGTCCAACCAGTTTTTTTTTGTGATGCTGTGACATAATCTGGCTGGAGAGACAATGTTCTGAGGCTGGCTTCAGGTTCTCCGATATATGAAACATAAAGTCAATCATTGAAAGAGTGAATTCTGACCAATGTACAGGCAAAACCTTTCTTTTATTTACATAGATGTATCACCTTGGTCCTGGAGGAACGTTTAGTTTCACTGTGTACTGAACTGTATAGTGTTGAAATGACAATAAAGGCCTACTTTGACTTAAGGTGCTCGCCCCCTAGAGACGCGCCCCCTAGTGCCTGCTGAGCTCATTGCAGTAGCTCTGCGCTCTTCGCTGTGCCTTTTAAAGCGAGGGGGATGGCACGAGCGCTATCATTTCACTACTGAACGAGGCAGACATAAGCAGTCCTCGTTCATCTCTCCTTGTTTTTGTTTCCTTTGCACACCTCCTTGCTATCCCCTTTGTTTTATTTTACTCGCTTTTCTTCCATCTTGAACAAAAGCACCCACTTCCCCTAGTCGAAATGTACCGATATTTCGGGGAGCTCGTGAGCCGCGGAGCGGGCAGCGCGCTGGCGGCGGGCTGCGTGGAGTCAGCGATGCCGGCTTCCTCATCGCTAATGCGGCTGAGACACTACAGCGACGCCGCGGATAAAGAGGACGACCCGAACTTCTTCAGGATGGTGGAGGGCTTCTTTGACCGCGGCGCCGCCATCGTGGAGAACAAGCTTGTGGAGGACCTGAAGACGAGAGAGACACCCGAGCAGAAGAGACACCGAGTCCGAGGGATCCTCAAGATCATCAAGCCGTGCAACCACGTCCTCAGCGTGTCTTTTCCCATCAAGAGAGACAACGGAGAGTGGGAGGTTATCGAGGGCTACCGGGCACAACACAGCCAACACAGGACTCCGTGCAAAGGAGGTAACTTAATATAACATAATATGATTGTGTTTTTATTTTTGACGTTAAACATATTCACATTTGTGTTACGCTGTTTTCCTGTTTTTCTATACATGGTATATCAAGTTGGGGAGGTGACCTTAAACATATGTCTGTCTGTTAGCTAGCATAGACCTGTGACGTTGAGGACGTGTCAAATTGCTCCTCACGCACTGCATTCGAACACTTTTTAAGGGGGTTGACGTAAATGGGTTTTCGCTCTACATAGTGCACTCAACTGGCTGTAAAGTGGAATCTGGACGCGTCCAGTCGCCTTTCTGCTTGTTCCTGGAACTAGATTGTTATTTTCAGGAACTGGTCACTTTAGCTTTAGGTATTACTTTGGGTTTAATCACTGAAATGTTATTTATCATTGGCACAAACTCAAATTCATATATGTGTGTTTTTAAAGTTCTTAAGTTTAATTTTACACTATAGTACACACTTCAGGAAAAGAAAAAAGTATAATGTCTATTATATGCATATAATGCTATTAATATACTTTTATTATCATAATATTATCACACACAGTATATAAATATATAACGTATAGCAATACATTTGATTTAATTTTAAATAGTTTTTCTTTTTCAAGTGTATACATTTTTTTTTGCTGACTATTTTGTGTGTGTGTGTGTGTGTGTGTGTGTGTGTGTGTGTGTGTTTATACTCTACCATTTCATATTTTAAGGTTAAGACCAAATAATTGGGCAAATGATCTCCTTAAGAGGATGTATGCTATTCAATAACTTATCAGCTCAAAATTATTTTTTGCAATGAAAGAAAACTTTGCAAATGATTGCAAAGCTCTACATACATGTATTCATGACTATGCTTATATTACCTGTAATAAATTGCAGCCTTTTTATGCTTAAATAAGTGCACAGGTCCATACTACGATTTAGATTTTTAGAATTGTATGCAATTAATTGTGCAGCATTCATTTTCATATTGAAAAATGTTCACAAGCTTGTTTACAAACTGATTAAATTCAGTAATGATAATAATAATAATAATAATAATAATAATAATAAAATAGCCGTGTCCCTTTGTTAGGGGAACATAATTTTTTGTTGGATCTGTGTAAGGGTGTGTGAGTGTGTGTTTGGTTACTGACTGCACGCTTAGTATGATTGAGAGCCCTGAGATCAGGTACAGGAAAATATGAATGGACAGAACACTTCTCCACTGCATGTTAGTCCTCAGAATGCAGAATGATTACATCAGAACAAAGCTTGTGCGTCCTTCACACTCTATTAATAACTCAGTATGAGAGCAGCTCAAAGCCCATGTCATTCACTGCAATAGAGCGGTGCATGATCCATGTTGCTCTGATGTTGAGGACCGGTGGCACAGGATACTAAGGTGTGGGAGGAGAACACCACAATGTGTTGTGGGTAATCTATGAGTTGAGGATGTGACGTAGGCTATCGTGAGGTTGGGTCAGGGGCGGGTGAATCTTACTGGTTAAGGCACTCGTTTTTATCAGCTGCATGGCACAAACACATTTAAACCAGAGGGCCTCAGGGTTCATGGGCGCAGTTATTTCCACATTCCTGGGCAGGATTTTTAGCAAAAAACTTCTGACGATAATTTTCAGGTTCGACCTGACTTAATCCTGACTGCTGTAGATCAGATTGTTAGATGCACAAGAGAAGCCAGACTGACCTGTAACACTCTTTGACTATTGTGCAAAAATCACAGTTATTTATTTCCCTGTAATCTTTAATGATCCAGGTATTTGGCCGACGTTTGCTCATTTATAACAAGCTTCTGCAACAACTTAAAGCTAAAGTCCAACATGTTGCTTGCACATTTCTAATCAGCACATTTCTGCTCAGTGAGCTAGGAAGAAAAGGAAAAGAAATGAGGGCTTCATAATATGATGTGTAGAGTATAGCTATATGAAATTTGCTTTTCTGAGACTTTGGTAACAGTGACAGACTCCATGACTTCAGGCTTAAGTTGTGTGATTGTCCGGGTTTGTGGTTACCAAGCAGAAGAACTCGTTGCTTAGTCATTCCTCTCACTCTCCTCCTCCTTCCTGTGCTTTCTTTGACTTCCAAAATAGTCCTTTCTCCAAAAAGAAAAAAAAATCTCACACACACAGTGTACTGCATGCACATTGATGAACTGTGAAAATGGATTTGATCTAGCTGTCAGGATCTGCCCTCTCGACATGTGTTATGATTTTTGATGCATATTAGCACACATGGGTTTTTTTTTTTAGCAGAACGTCTGAAAGCCTTAAATGAAGCAACTATTATGATCTTTTGTATTGATGAATTAAAGCTTTTCTAACCTGTCGTTATAATGTAATGATCTCATATAACACCGTCGTATTGCAAGCCATCTCTTTAATTTTGGCCATGTGAATGAGTCATACATTCACAACGTCAGTGGCGTGTCGCAGTTAACTTGCATGCTATTTTTGTCCAGACCCGCTTTAGTAAGCCTTGTGATCTGACTCCTGTGGTTCAGGGATATAATGGTGAAGTCTGCTTCTTGAATGTATGTCTGGGGCTCTCACATTTGTCTGCACAGTAATAATTGAATCATTATGTAAGGCTCTCAGTTTTCAGCATACCAGAGTTCTGCATGACCATCAGTCTGCTGTGTCTGTTCTGCTACTCCTATTAGTTTCATTGCAAAGAATAATTGGATGTAGGTTTTTTTTTTTCTCTCTCTGTGTTATAACAGAGTTTGGCTTTTACCAAGCAGCAGCTGTGAGAATTATTCAGGCTGGCAAGAACAGGCTGGTTTGATTACTGTGCTGATTGCAGCAATTACATGGAACTGTTTTAATTCAAGTGGAATATTAGTCAGTTATTAAAAGTGATTACTTTCCATATAAACAATGCTGAAAATGGTAAAAAGAAAATTGAGTCTTCAGTCTCCCTGTAATATTACTGATTTATTTGACTTCCTTTTGGTGTCTTCTTGCAGGTATTCGATACAGCATGGACGTGTCTGTGGATGAAGTCAAAGCCTTGGCCTCACTGATGACCTATAAATGTGCTGTTGTGGGTAAGCGGCTCTGTAGTCAGCTGTGGTTGGGCAGCTGTTTCTGACATCTCTCATGTACAGGCTATTAGTTTTTTATTTGTAGCTACACAATGGACATGCAGATCCAACAACCAGAAAAGGGAAATACACTCTCCTTGCTGTTGTTCATATATGTAATAATAATAATGATAATAATATAATAACATAATAATAATAATAATAATATTAGGTGCTTCTGAAACTTCCGTAGAGTGCGACATGCAATGGGATACAACAAATAAGGAAATATAATATATAAAGTTTATTATATTAAATACAATTATATAATAAATATATACACTGTTGTATGTGTATAGCATATGTTTTGCCTAGGTTTGTGCAAATTAAATATATAGTACCAGTTATACACTGTCTGGCCAAAAAAACCTACTTTGTCCTCCTTCTTTCAGTCTTTAGCCTTGATTGGTGCCAAGTTTGTGTGTGAAATACGTCATCAGGAATAAAAACTCTATAGATGAGTTTCCTGGTCATTCAGTATTTTCAGGTCATCAGCTGACTTCATTACATAATGAGGAGTGCTGAATCAAGACTGAACCAACCGAAGCAACCCCAGATCATAACGCTGCCTGTATAGACTTGTAGATTGGCTCTACGTATGATATGCACTTCCCTTCTTACCCTGACACGCCCATCACTCTGGAATCGAGTCACTCTGAAATTATTAGACCACATGGCCTTTTTCAATCGCTCCAAAGTACAGTTCTTATGTTTCCTAACAAAACAAATGCTTTTATTTTGGTCACACAGCTGTTTCATACTTAATAATGTGTTGGACATTTTTAACCCAATTCTAGTGATTTTGACATTTGGCTGTGCTTGATGCTGCCCAAAAATATGACCATTCCCAAATGGTGATTTTTTTTTTTTTTGGCCAGACAGTTAGCAATTTCAGTCAAGAAGAGATATGATCAAAAGGCAGATATCCTGAGAGAAAAATCTGTTCTTGTGCATAGAAAGTGTGAGGGGGAAAAAGACATCATGTAACTCGTGATCACCTTGTGGTTTACCGCACTGAGAGGAAAAAAAGAACACTAGCAGGATTCCAACTAGGGCTGGGCGATAAAACGGTATCGGTATTTATTGACGGTAGACCATTAACGATAACGATAAAAAAACATTCGGTATGAAGCGCTATAGTTTTATTAAAATGCGGCTGACTGAGCRYGCGCCTTGCCTTAATCTCAACAGCCTATCAGAACTCCCGATGAATGAGCGTGGCACGAGTGACCAGGAAACAGCCAATAAGCTTACGCAGCTACTCCGCGTTGTGTCGTCACCAACTCATGTCAGTATAACACACGCGAACATGAGTGCCGTGCCACGCAGTACGGATGGGATTGTGAATCACAAATGATGCATCAGCTCACCAATTTTTTGGTTTCTTTTTTTCTGATCAACAACAGAACAATGTTGTGTGTAAGCTTTGCACAAAAAAAAAAAACATCCTGGCCAAGTATGGAAACACAAGCAACTTGCTTGTGCGATGGAGTGGTACTCGGCAATCCTTATTAAAAAAAATCCTCCAAGCGATACAATGATATAACCCACGCGATCGCGTACTACATTACCAAAGAATTATTACAAAGTGTAGGAAAACAGTGGAGAGCGCGCTGCCGTCTGGACAAGCCGCACGTGTCCACATCAGCTTAAGCGTACATTTTAATGACAACTGGAATCTAAAGAGTAAATGCTTGGACACCGCATATTTTCCCGGAAACACCACGGGTGAATTTATTGAGCAAACCCTAGCTGATGCGCTGCTCCACGTGTGCATCGCGACTGACAGCGGGGTGAATATGGTGAGCCGCTTCACTCAACAACTGCACTCGTCGCGGGGTTTTGGCCACCGATTACACTCAGCTATCTGTGAGTAAAGTTAATGAATAGTTGCATAATCATCCACATATAGTTCCTTTGGATGTAGTGCTACATGAACGCAACTTCCCAATAGTAAGCAAACTTACAAAAAAATACTTGTGCATCCCAGCAACCCCTCAGAAAGAACTTTTAGCATCGGGGGTAATGTAGTCACATTCACAGCAATAATCCAGAGATAGAGGGAACCAACTTGTATTTCTTGCTCACAATTTGTAATGTTGCAATGTAAAGGTAGGTATATGTGAATAATAATGGTTGGTTCCTCTACTCGAAAGCTTATATTTGATTATTATAATTTGTTTTGTTTACAGAGTTTGAGGTTTACTGTATATTGTTATTATTGACATCTTACAGATGTTGATCTACCTCAAAGTTTGCTTTAGTGTTCTTTACAATTGCACGCACTTTGTAACATTTTAAGTTTAAGAGTCACTTCAACACTTTATAATTTTATAATTTAGTTTATTATAGGACATAAGAGACCAGATATTTTTGTTCAAATTTTTTTGTTTTTGACTATAAAAATAATTTGCCTTAGTAATGTTGGTAAATTAAAATAAAGTGGTTAAATTCTAACTTTTTTTTTTTTTACTGGTCTTCATTAATAAATATTCAATAATTACCGATACCGAATGATATGAAACATTATATCGTGATAATTTTTTTTTCTGTATCGCCCAGCCCTAATTCCAACAAAATCTTTTACATGCAATGTAGTGCATTTATTTTTTTATTATTTTCATTTATTTTTTGCCGGTTGCACACAGAGTGGAACCTTTTGTCAGACCAGAATAAGGCCATTTTTCGGGAGCACTCTGTCCCCAATTTGCACGCTTATACAAACTGAGGTGCTATGTTATTGTATATATGCTGTTATTTTTTAAAAAAATAAGAAGAACAAATATTTTTAATTATTCCTCAGATGTGCCATTTGGAGGTGCTAAAGCTGGAGTCAAAATCAACCCCAAAAATTTCTCTGTAAGTACAACACTCCTGAATGAATGCTTTAGTCGCAGTGTCTTTGAGTACATCATGACATGTGTTCATCTGCTTCAGTAAGAATGTAATTCCTGATGAACGCTCTTTGTTGTGTGATGTTTGTATATTGGAAAAGTCTGAAGGTTGAGGCTAAACAGCAAGTAAGCATGATGTCCTGATTGTATTTCAGATTCCATAATACAGCATGGTTATCTAGGCGAACTCTGTGAACTTGTTCTTGTAGACATGCATCTCCCTCCCTCTGTCTCACTCTCTCTCTCTTTCATGTTTTAAAAAATCGCATATTGTTCTTACTTCTTTGACTTAATGGAGACTGCTGTGGGAATTATTACATAGACCCTTGTGATGCACGTAGACCTCTTCATCATACCAAATTTTTACTTTAGTCTATGGTCTAAAATAACTAACTTTTATTTAGTTATTTTTAGTTTTTTTATGTTTAGTTTTTGCTTATTTAGCTGCACATGATTATGTAAGGATACATGGTTATAGTCATAGTCATTGGTGGGTCATTGTGTTAGTTATCGACATGAACAGCAGAAGTAATAGTAAAGGATTTTTTTTTTCGCTGAAAATTTACAATTTGCAATGCTAGCTACACAATCATTGTGTCCTTCAAACTGAAACTGCTGATCAGCGTAATGGTGATTTTGCTTACTTAGCTTTATGAAACAACTAGCTGGGTTCTTAGTTGACGTAATGGTCAAAGTTTTAACTGACAACATTTACGTAACATATCACATTGTTTTTGTAATAAGAGTTAAAAAGCATATCTTTGCTGACTTTACTTTCTGAAATCTATTTGTATGATCTTTGTACGTGATGTAATTGTGCTAAGTTGATTGTTGATGCTTTGTAGGACAACGAGTTGGAGAAAATCACAAGAAGATTCACAATTGAGCTTGCTAAAAAGGGATTCATTGGTAAGTAGCATTAACACTGATGCTCTTCTTTGACTATTGCTGTAGAGATCTCCAACTCTCCATTAGTGCATGTATTGCTTAGTATTGCAAAAAAAAATTGTTTGCTTTATGAGGACAATTTAAGGACAAGATCCTGTGGAAAAACTGCTCTCTGCTCTCTGATTGCACTCAGATGAATGGTCCTGGGTGTATTACCGAAAACATACCTAAGGCAGCATACTCTTATGTTCTACATTTAGAGTAACACCACTCGTAATCCTGGAGTAGAAGTGCAAATCTGTTGAGCTCCTGTCCTGGCCTCCTGTCCTGGCTCCTGTCCTGGCCTCGGAGAGCTTTTCTCCTTGTTTGTTAACGACCTCCTGCATCCGTCCTCCAACAGAGCTGTTTGTGTCTAATGAGCAATTATGATTAAGTTTCAATGTGATGTTTTATAGCGATGTATATATTTATAGAGATGTTGTAGATATCCATGTACTAAGTAATGATAGTGAGCCGACACCATGATACATGATCTTTCCTTCTCTTCTTTCACATCACTACATCTAGGTGATATTTTCATGATAGCTAAGTGTCGCTGTCATGTTATACTTGTCCCTCACTTCCTTTTCTGTCAGGACCGGGTATTGATGTCCCTGCTCCTGACATGAGCACCGGCGAGAGGGAGATGTCCTGGATTGCTGATACTTACGCTAACACTATCGCTCACACTGTAAGTCAGTATGCATAAGAACTGTCTGTATGTTACATAGAACGACTTTTATATTCACATTTTCCTCTTTAGCATTTACTAAGACAGTGTAAGAGTTTCCTAAGGAGATGTCCATACGTTTCATATGCAGACGTTCATTTTAACACTGGCTTTGTCAGACAGACTGCGAGCTATCTAGATTTCTGTCTGAATAAACAGAATGTCCAGGCATTTTATTATGTCAATATTTCAACCATATTCTGTATTTATTTGGAAAATGAATAATGGTACACCCACTGATTGAAAGCAGCAGCTGCAATGAATTCAAGTTGTGCTTTTGCCTAGAGTCACATTACCATGTTGACATAAGGCCATGAATGCAATGTACACCATGTCAGCTTTTACTATATATTTACAACTGAATATCAGGTAATAAACTGGCCAAATGAAGATTCATGACATCAAAATATCTTTAATCTTTAATTTATTTGAATGGTAGTTTTTGTTGTTTATTTAAAGCCTGAAGCCTCTGTGTTTTACATAAGCATATTGTCTGAAAATTGTTGGTTTATTTGGACATGTATCTGTCTGTCTAGCTACCCCGTCTATCTGTCTATCTGTCAGTGATTAAAATGTCATTACGTTTTAAGATTAGTTATAGATATAAGATATTTCCACCACCCCATAATGTCAACCCCTTTTTCCCATCTCCTTTTTTAGTTTCTCTTTGTAGACACATCTCTCTTCTTGTACACCTCTTATAAAGAGTTCTCGCAGTGCCCATGCCGTTGCCATGGCAGCTTGGAAAAAGATTCTTTTTTCCACATTTTCTAGTTTCCTCTCAGTATGCGAAAAACATGGTTGTAGACATTATACCCTTCTTATACAGAGTTCTTCCAGTGCCCATGCCATTGCCATGGCAGCTTGGGAAAAGATTCTTTTTCCTACATTTCCTAGTTTCCTATCAGTATGCAAAACCTGAAGCGTGCAGAACAGTAACCCTAAGTCTTTCATAGCAGGTTGTGTCAGGATGTGTGCTCAGTTCGGCAATGGAAAGTGGAAGAAACAGCTGTTAGTATTATTCCATTCTGCTTGAATATACTGAAGGCAGCAGATGCAGTTCACTTGCACTTGATGTGTTAATTCATATGTCCTTTCGTACAGATTACGAATTTCCTCGGTTCAGCCAGATAGATTGTGTTCATGATTTGTTTTATTCACATTGAGCCCTCTGCTTTGTGCATGGATAAACATGTGTCATTTGTGGATCGAGCCAACTCCTGAACAGTAAGAGCCATTGTTTCTGATTCTAAATAGGACGTGTCCCAGAAACTGTGTTGATGGTCCTTATGTTTCTTTGTGACCTATGGGACTTGGGCCATACTCGTATACAAAGCTTTGCAGGTTATTTTTTGGCATCTTTCAAAAAACCAATTAGATCTGAGAGATTAGATTGATGCTGGCAGTGTTTATCAGTGTTCCTTTATGTGGGATGACAGAGAGACAGTGTGGTGCTGACCCACATGTGAACAGTAGGTGATTAGTAATGCTGTGGAAAGGATCTGAGGGAGCTGGAGATGATCCAGGGTTGAGTGAGGACAGCTTTGAAAAAGACAAACATATGGGTTATAAGCACTGGTAGGAGATGGGGAAGAGTGTAAAAAGAAATGTTGGTGAGCAAAACTTATGAGTCGTGACACCTACGAATCATTGTATTTAGGTTTGTTAACAAATTACCAACAAGCTGTACATTATAATTACAGTACAGTGGAACCTTGGATTGCAAGTAACTTGATCTGCGAGTATTTTTGTTGTAAGACGAGCAACATTTTAAAATAAATTTTAACTTGATAAACGAGCAAGGTATTGACATACGAGTAGTATGCATGCGCTTTGAATGCCGAGCGTCACATGATCACAACTGAGCCAATAGTTCTTCTCTCTCGCATGCTGTGGGATTGTGGGTAATCATCTCCCATGCTCAGTCTCATATAGTCAACATCTGTCCGCATATGTGGTGTTTACTATAACATTGTGACCGCATGTGTGTGTACGAACATGTAAAGCATTTTTTTTTTAATTTTGTGCAAAAGTGTAGTGACTGTTCTTTAGTACTGTACTGCAACAACGATCTCTGTGAAGAAAAAGGTTAAAAAAAAAAAAAAGGCTGTTTGCAGTGCGTGAGATTAATCTGTTTAACAACAATGCTATGTTACATTTCCATGACCTATAATTTAATAAATTAAAAATCATTTTTCAAACTTGAACAATTAAATGCAATAATAATAATAATTTATATATATATATATATATTTTTTTACTGATGGTTCAAGCTAAAGTGTGCTAGTGATCCAGGTCAGATAACATGAAAGTGGTGTAGATTTTCTTTGTTTTATTAGTGTTTTAAGTTTTTAATCTAAAAGCCTTACCCATGTTACCTATACATATGCACCAGCGTAAATGTAAAAACACTGGGACATGCATGGGACTTTAGTTCAGTCCTAGTCTTTTTGTCAAATCATTTTGAACTGAGAGTAAAATGGATTTCATCTAAATGTTAAACCTGTCATTCGTCAGCATTCCTGTGTGTATACCCCAACAACCACATATCCAAATATGTAGATGTTTTTCTGTGCCCTCATGATTTTCTCCGCTGCAGCCGTTGTAATAATGTAATCTTGAGAATCACAACAGAGAAGTTGCTAGTACATGTTCCGTATTATGATTGCATATGCTTTTCTTTTTGTTTTTATGTTCAGCATATTAATGTGTATAATCTGTTTCTCTCTATAAAGGACATCAATGCTCATGCCTGTGTAACGGGGAAGCCCATCAGCCAGGGAGGAATCCACGGCAGAGTGTCAGCCACAGGGCGTGGAGTCTTCCACGGCATTGAGAATTTCATCAACGAGGCATCCTACATGAGCAAGCTCGGGCTGACACCAGGCTTCGCCGATAAGACCTTCATCATCCAGGTACAGCTGGAGGGGAAAAAATCAGTTTCAGAAGGGTTACATTATTGGGCTGAATCAAGCAAAGAAAACAACTAAGGAGATTTGAAATGACTGGAATTGGGTTAATAACAATTCAACACCTTGTATTAAAACCTGGAAGGATAGTGCTGAAGTGTCAACTATGTGGAACAAATGTGGTCGGGGGAAAAAAAAGGAAAGAAAGATTCATTTGGTCGAGTCTAGCTCAGTGACATTATGTCGCAATAAAATGAAGTCAGCTGACAACCTGAATATACATGGGTACATTTCCAGGGGTCAGATTGTGAAAGAGTGGTCCTGTAAGCATTAGGAATCTTTTTCTGGCCACCACATTGTGTGATGTAATCGAAGCTGTCGGTGTTTAAATGAAATGAAGTGTGAGCCACTTTTTCTGGCCAGGAAGGTTTTTTTTTGTTCCCCCCCTCTCTCTCCACCTGCAGACGTATACTAGGTTATATACATTTGTCCATTCTGTAGTTTTGTATTGTTCCCATATAGGTCAGTTGTTTCAAACAGGAATAGAGAGTTAAACATCAGCATCAGTTATGACTCTCAGTTCCTTCTTGGTTCAGACATGGTACTTCCTCTCTGTGTAATACACTCTTCTCTATATCAAATGCCTTTCTCAGGGAAGTGAACTGCAACCGCTGTCTTCTCTCAGGAATTTGATAAATGTGAAATGTGATGTAAAGGAGAAAACAGAGCATTTTCTTTTACACACAATTTTTATCTGGCACTTTTCTGTTGGAATAATTGGTGTCTTGTATTAAATTCTGTGTATACGGAGAAGGGATTGCAGGAGGAGTGCATTAAAAGGTGAACAGTAATTTAGATTTATGCACATTTATGTGAAACTGTCCTCTAAAGGCACAGTTGAACGTTCTGGTAGACGATAGATTTCATTACGCTTGTGCAATAAAAATTAAATTGTATCTGAGTGGTTGCTTTACCTTATAAAGAACACATGGTGGCGCCAGAGATCCTTTACCAACCGGTCATGGAGAAATTAAACAAAATTAAACAGAAATTTAAATTGATCATTAAACAATAAGATATTTTATGAACAGCTTCCCAGTAGTCCAGCATCGTCTAATAATTCAGTTGATAAGTTGATGATTAATTTTAATCTCCTGCTGCTTCAGGATCATTGATTTTTATTTAGTTTTTTCCTGTCAATAGCAGTTATTCTCCACATCACACAAAATTAAAAGCACTTACATTGTTTAAAAGAATTTATTTTCTCTCGCAGGGTTTCGGAAACGTTGGCTTGCACTCTATGCGTTACCTTCACCGTTACGGCGCCAAGTGCGTAGGTATTGCCGAGATTGACGGAAACATCTGGAACCCCAATGGCATCGACCCCAAAGAGCTGGAGGACTACAAACTGGTGAGCACAGAGGAAATGTTTATTGCTATTTGGTACTGTTTTTCTGGCTCAGCACTGCTATTCATTTTACAAATGGGTGTCGTTCTGCTTTTTCAAACAGCAACACGGCACTATCGTGGGCTTCCCGAATGCTCAACCGTATGAAGGTAGCATCCTGGAGGCAGATTGTGACATCCTCATCCCTGCCGCTGGAGAGAAGCAGCTTACCCGGAAGAATGCTCCCAACATCAAAGCCAAGGTTAAAGATGAGCATGGACAAACGCACGACTTAAAGTCAAGCACATCACATCGCTCATTATCTCTCGCATTTATGACTGAGAATCTCACCAGGTTTTGTAAGCCTGTTCTAGTGAAAGGAAATTGCACCCGTGGGTCAGGTGGCTGGCTTTATCCAAGGTGTCTTTGGTTTGATAAATGTGAGTGTCAGACTGTTCGACTCCGAATGCAGGCAGTGAGAGTAGACTGTTTATCCAAATGTGATCTTCCCTGCAGGAATTAATGAAAACCATTTATCCTGATGACACCCAGTATCTCGGGGAAACAGGGGGGTTGGGAGAGAATCACCACATTAAACTATTTACTACTGACTAAATTACAGCTTTAGGATCGAAAAGAGTGGGTGATGTAAGCAAATGTTATATTGCACATTTTTACACCACACATGTTGGATAGTAGCACATATTAGAGTGTACAAACGTCTAGGAGTAACCCCCCATAGGCATAAGTTATGGGGGACAAATTCCACAACAAATTCCACAACCCTCATGCGAAAAGTTCACTGAGACTCCGCAGTCCCACTGAGGTAAATTTAATTGGTATCTTTCAAAGTTGTGGTGTATTTAGTGCAAATATAACCTGTGCCTTTCCCCAGAAATCACTATATTACTTAAGTTCCTAGGAGAGAAAAATTTATAATGACCATGATCTAATTTAAACTGGTATCCCACCCGTCACACTATAATGCCAAATGTAACATTGTGATTAGCTTCATACACACTCAACCTGTATTGTGATGGTTTAGATCATTGCTGAGGGAGCTAACGGCCCCACTACACCCGAGGCCGACAAGATCTTCTTGGAGAGGAACGTCATGGTTATCCCGGTAAGATTCTCCCAAACGTGTCCTCGAGAAAACACTGCCATGTTACTACTGTTCGACTGCACAATTTGAAAAGCATGTATCATTCAAACGTGAAAGTTCTTCTGATTTTGCTGTTTTTGACAAATGATGATGTAGTTTGCTTTTGATCTCGCTACAGGACATGTACTTGAATGCCGGCGGTGTGACCGTCTCCTACTTCGAGTGGCTGAAGAACCTGAACCATGTCAGTTACGGCCGTCTGACCTTCAAGTATGAGAGAGACTCAAACTACCACCTGCTGAGTGAGTTTTGTGCAAACGCCCTTATTTATTACACGAAAACACAATGTGCATTACCTCTGCGTCAATTACTCAGGGCAAGGAGACGCCTGCATCCATCTCAGCTCAATCAATGCGTCTAAAGCCGACACCCTACTCTCTTCTCATTATTATTATTTGTAGTCATTAAGGAGTAGGGAAAAAATATGGGGTTACATAAATTGCTGCCTGGATGTTTTCTACATTTTGAAATGCTCTTTTATTTGAGGGAGGGAACTTCAACTGGTATATGAACAGATAATGACATTGCCTGTGCTACTTTTGATTAAAGCATACCAGCATTATGGGCTCTTTGAAGCATCTTTGTTTTTAATAGCACAGAACTAAAGAACCAAATTTTTAACCCATCCTCTACATCAATCTATTATTCACATTAGATTATTTGTTTGCACCTGAGTCATCAGGGTGGTTCCTTTTGCCCCACAGCAACACTTACATTCCTACCTCCTTGTGTGCTTCTGCATTAATACAAGGTCACATATTTTTCCGAAAGAGGTTGCGTTGTCCCTGTACTTTTTTTCTTATGTAAGTTACATAACCTTGTCTGTATTAGACCATCCACAAACGAGAGGACCACCTTTGTCAGGAGCCAACTTGTTGTTTGTTTGTTTTTTACTGCAGTGTCACATATACAGATGAGGCTTATGTAGTAAGTGTGGCAAAGATTAGGATCATGCCATGGCCTATTTGTCTTCCTGTTGCCATGTTTCACGGTCCACATTTATAATATTCTGTTATATAGTTAAAGGAATGAAAAAAAGAAATCTTGGCAGAAATAACCCTGCCCTTGTTTAATATAAGTTAGCGAGTCATTAAATACAATGATTAAATAAGTATTTATTAAATAAATACGCTTTTACTTTAAACTCCTGATCTGCATAGTAAACCATAGAATCCTGAATAAGCATGTCCTGGATAGGCTTTGGACAAATATTGTTCAAGATTAATCTTTTAAGTTTTCTATGGTTAGTACATGATCATTTTGTTCCCTTAATCATAAGCTTAATACACTTTATCATACAAAAGCAATACAGTAAAGCATATCGTCCTTCTTACTGCCGGGAAATATTTTAGCGCTCTCTGTGCTACTCATCCCTCCTGCAGCTGTTTTATAGGAAACTGTCTCTAATTCTTGCATTTGTGTCTCCTAGTGTCTGTGCAGGAAAGTCTTGAGAGGAAGTTTGGAAAGCAAGGTGGTCCTATCCCTGTGGTTCCCACTGCAGAATTCCAGGCTCGTGTGGCAGTGAGTATCAGTTCTTTGTCTGCGTGTTTATCTGTGTCAGAAAATATCATGACGTAAATTGAGAGATTTATAAAATGTGAACCAAGTGTGAATAATGATGCATGGAATTACAGAACAAACAAGTGATTTAGATCTTGTACTATCCTAGGATATACAATATTTAAATATTGTATATTGATTATTTGCATTGAATATTGATTATATTTATACAGACACAAATTTGTGTTTCCACAAATAATGGTGTCAGGATATTATCCACAAAATGAAAGTGCAAACAAATCCATCTTCAACTAAAAAACATTGTTATTTTGGGAAGCATTTTAGGTGTGTTATTGCTGTGTAAAGGCAACTCTTTGTCCTTGCCATGCTCAACAATAAAAACTCCACCTTACAGTTGACACACACAACCTGCAATGTACAAGGTTGACGAATTTGCATTTTGTCATAAGTGTGTTGACTACAAGTGTAAATGTTTTGAATTCTTTTCAGGTTAGGATATGTAGTAAATAAGATTCATATATAGATATGTTTAAATTGTTTAAATTGTCTGAAAGCTTTTAGGTACAGTATATTCATCAGATTTATTACACAGTCATTCTTGTCTCTGATTTAATCAATAAATGATAGTGTTGGTCTGTTATACATTTATTCTGGTCTTATTATATGGTTGCTCTGTAATGTGTAGGGCGCCTCTGAGAAGGACATCGTGCACTCCGGTCTTGCTTACACAATGGAGAGATCTGCAAGGGTAAGTGACCCTGTATGCTTTCATTATTGTGTATAAAAATAGACTTTTCTTGACTAAAGGATTCACTGTATGATTAAAAAAAAATTTTTTTTTTAATTTTAAATCTGGGGCAGTTCTAGTTCTAGTGAATGTTTACAGATGAGCATATGAAAAATAGAGCTAAATGTTTATTTAAACAAAGCTAAACAAAGACGTATAAGTGCAGTTTGATTTAATATATATATA